>JAYDZE010386691.1:0-17118 GCA_034509125.1 Monilaria moniliformis
TAGGATTTATCTTTTCCTATATGTTTTTCTCGCGTTCTAGTTGTAGGATTTGCATGAATTTAATTTGAATACAATTCCCATATTATTACTAAAAAGATCCCGGGTAGGGGATTCCTTCATTGGAATTTAAAAGCAAACCCCAGTAAATACAACATGTTATACTACTGATTGCATATATCTTAAGTCGCCGGTGTTCGTGAAAATGATTACGTAGCTGGCAGACCCAAAGAGAGCATTGTTTGCTCTAAGGCAGGAGGTGGCATGAAAAGATGTTGAATGAGCTTTCAGTGTACTCCAAGCATGCTGGACGATAGTGAAAGGTACGACGCATATGTGGTAACAATCATGCATCACTGATGTCATTTATGCACGTAATATGATGCATAACATGATAATCAAGGATGAAGAAGAAGACACAACTAATTGGGGCGATGATAAAATCGAATCTAGCTCGGAAGTCGCTCGTAATAATGTATCTAAAGGTGTACTGCGTCAATTTCGAGAGTCTCTAAGTCAACGTTCTTGTCTTCACGAAAAATGAACTTACGGCCGACTCCAACAAGATCTCATTTAAGAAATTTGGGCACGCTCCAACTGATTTGGACTATGAAGCTTATATTATCTTTATTTATTTAATTTTAGAAATTTAAATTATGACATTTTCGGTATCTAATTAATTTAGTTTTTGTTATTTAGTAAATGTAATGTAAGGAATTTTAATGAAGTAATTTTCAAATTTTTGGTAATTTATATTGATTTTACAATTATCACAATTTAAATAAATATATAAAATTGGAGAATAATAAAAATTTGATGAAATGAAAAAATGGGATTGTCACTGAACCCGAGGGTGAATTTTTTAAACAGAATTGTGGGTGTTATCGCTGAAAAATGAAATAATGATGTGAAAGCTAAAAACATAATTATAGCTGATTTTTTTGAAACTGAACTATGGGTAGACAAAGAAACTGACTCTACCTAGAAACAAATATAATGAACATTTATCCCAACCCAAAAAACTTAGTCACAACTCAATTTTCAACTGCCAAATTAACATTTCATTTTTTAGCTACAACACCTTTATCGCAGCCCCAACAATTCAGTCTTAAAGCAGCCACAACTCTATTTTTATCATTTTATAATTTTTTTATTTTATAATTTTGTATATTTATTTGAATTGAATTATTTGTAAAATGAAACTAAATGGCTATAAATTCGAAAAGTACTTGATTTAAAACATTACATTAATGAAAAATCGAAAATAACAAAATTGAAATTTCTAATATTATACAGATTAAAAGTAAAAGTACTTCATGCTCAAAATCAGTTGGAGCGTGCCCAAATTTGATCGATGAGATCTTGTTGAAGTCGGTTGTAAGCTCGTTCTTCGTGAATTGAAGCACGTCGACTCAGAAATTCTCGAAATTGAAGCGGTGCACCTTGAGATGGATTCTCGTTGGCCACTGCCGAGCTAGATCCGGTTTTGTCGTCGCCCCAATTAGCCGCGTCTTCTCCTTCATCCTCGATTATCATGTTATGCATGATAGTATATGCATAAATGATATCGATGATACATAATTGTTGCCACATACACATCAGACCTTTCACTATGGCCCAACGTGCTTGGAGTACACCGAAAGCTTGCTCAACATCCTTTCGTGCCGCTTCTTGCCTTTGAGCAAACAATGCTCTCTTTGGTTCTGTGAGACACGTAATCGTTTTCATGAACAATAGCCACTTTGGATATATGTCATCGGTCAAGTAGTATAACATGTTGTATCTTCGCCCATTGGCTGTGAATTCGACAGCCGGTGCCTGACCAGCGCAAATGTCGTTGAAGATTGGTGACTGGTTCGGGACATTGATGTCATTTTTCGAACCGGCCACGCCAAAGAATGCATGCCAAATTTATAAACGTTTTTCAGCAACCGCTTCTAAAATTATCGTTGGATGTGTGCCCTTATATCCACTGGTGAAGCCACATCTCCATGCGGATGAACAATTCTTCCATTCCATGTGCATATAGTCAATGTTGTCGAGCATACCGGAAAAGTTGCGACGCCCCTCGTGTATTTTATCAATGCTTGCTTTAAAGCTTTCCCGTCCCGTTGCTTCTTAGACATGGATGTACTCATTGAAGATGTGCGATGATGTACCGTATGCCATCTGGCAAATCGCCGATGTGCACTTCAGCAACGTCAAGAGTCTGTTGCGGCCTGCACCATCAAGGTATTGCTGAAAATACTCGTTGCATCCTGCCAACGTGTTTGCAATGTGCATAAACAAGGATTTGTACATGCAAAACCGTCGACGGAACACTGCTGCACCCCATCGTGGCTCGTCGGAGAAATAATATGCGACGAGGCATTGCTCGCTAATTTCGCGCTCCCGGTGTATGTACGTCCTTGGAGCTTGAGGACGCACAGCTCGAGCCCGCTCAGCTCTCATCCTATGATGCGACTTCAACGTCAATTCTATCATCTTATCCATTTTATACGAATAAGAACTCGAATCATCATAATTTTGATCCATAAAATAAGATGAAAGTAGTGGAAGATAATTGTATCCATAATTGTATTGGAAAATAATAAAGCACAAATTTAATATTGATAAATAATTCACGTCTGCTATTAAAATTGTAAAATTAATGGCTATCTGATCTATATATAAAATAATTAATTAATTTTAATATATTTTATTTAATATATATCTAATTATTTACTAAATTTTAATTATATTTGATCATTCATTGAATTTTAATATTTTTATTTGATATATATTTAATTATATTTTAGTATTCATTAAATTTAAATAATTTTTGTATAACAATAATAAATTATACATATATATATATTCTTTAGTATTTCGATTCGACTATTGATTTAACCAATTCGATTAGTTGAATTATGAACCGTTAGCTCTGTTAGTTAACGTACCTATCCGGTTTTTAAAAGTTGGTTTTTTAGCATCCCAACCCGAGAGGTGCCAACTCAATGGCTTTCACTGTTGCAATTTTCTTTTCCTTTTTACCCCACTCCGTTTTGGCATTTAGCGGGAGGCGGGCCCCGCGGGAACTGTACACGCGTCAACCAATGACAGAAGATTCGCCCCGGAAGGAGGGTGGGACCTGCTGGTCCAATCAATCTAATTTGGATATTTTTCAAGGGAGAGCCGTGTAGTGTGGGTGTAAATCCACGAAGAGGTGGGTCCCGTTTTCCCCGGTGGAAAAAACAGTCAAGAAAGTGGCCAATGGGAGCGCAGACGTGTGGCCATCGGCAACTGCTTTCCTATTCATTCTCTCCGGCCCCACGGTCGCTGTCGGCAGGACACGTGTCCCGCATCTGAGGCCTGACCCGCTTCCGACGAGAAGGGGTCTTACGTTGTCGCCACGTCACCCGGCTTCGTCAGTTTCTCGTATCTACTTTTAATCCTCAAATTTCCTATTTAGATGTTACTCGAAACCCCTCTTTGGCTGCTGCTTGCTCTTCGTACACATGTCTACACTCTTTCAATATTATTATGTCTATATTACCAAATCTTTTATTTCTTGTACGTGTTTAAATGTGACTTCTTCTTGTCTGTGTGTAAATAATGGACAGTACATTTAACTTTCCCTTATCATGTGTCATATTTTTCCAAACGTGCTGCCAGTCGGTCACTCTCTCAAGTAATGGTTATTTTATTCTAACTTTCACCATTTTTAATTTTGTATATTAATTTTAAAATCTCCTATAAATTATTCAACTTTGATTTCATCTGATTTTTCAATTATAGAAGATTTCGATTAATGTTCAACTCCCATAAATAGTTGGGAAATTGATGTGGTATAATTGGTGAGAAATAAAACGAAGTCATTGTATCAGATCACTTTCCATATTAATTTTCCTACTATCCATGTCAGCACGAATATTGACCGTAATCATCTATGGTTGAAAATTTTGACAAAACTAATAGTTGTATATAATTTATAGAAATTTTAAAATTGGTATGAAAAACTAGAAAATAGTAAAGTTTTGTAATTTATAGGCAAATAACCTAATATTACAGCTATTTTAAAATTTGGATGATGAGCTTCCTTCCTATACTTTAATCGAGTTCATTCGGAAAATTAGTTTGTCGCACCGTGTATTTTAGATTATTTTTTTATGTCATGGCAACTTATGAACAACAGTGATCGGTTATGAAATTTTCAAAATACACAAGAAGATAATTTAATGATTGGAAATTTGGAAATAACGATGTTGTATTAATATCATATATAGCTGTAATCCTGACAAATCAATCTCAGTTTGAGTTAAAATCATAATAAGATATGAATTTCTATTTACATAATGAATAATATACTTTCTATATTTATGCAAAATAAATTCTTATTTCATAGTAATATTGCAAAGACCAAATGAACTAAAAACAAAACCAAATTAACGGTCTATAAGTTGTTTAATCAGTACACGCCTAGCTTCTACCTAATCACTTGTTGGAATTTTAAATAAATTTTTCGTTCCAAAACTGAACTTATTTTTTGTATCAATTGCAGATATTAGTTGGGAGATACAGCTGTGAAAATTATCTCCAATAAATGCCAAACAAATAGAGTGTTTAGAGACTAATTATTATGAAAACGAGTTTGTTTAGAGGCGATCTTTCAATCAGAGTCTGAATTAATCATCTATAGCATTAATTTCGTTTTCTGCTTCATATTTTATTTTATGAGACATTTGTATAAACAAATATTATTGTAGTGGTATGACGCTGCTGCTCGTAGTAATTCATAAGCAAAATGAACTTAACACTAGTTTCTCCGTTGATAAGTTTATCGTTTTTTTAATGAAAGCATAAGTAACATGTTTACTTATATCCATATGAAAGTATGTATCAAGAAAGAATTGACCAACATTCAGAAAAATATAAATCTAAAAGATTCAACTTTTTACTTTTTATTTTTGCGACTAGGCCATAAATTACATCGTTGTAAAGGAGCAGCTTATTTAAATTTTGAATTTTTAAGAGGTCATTTGTCCCAGAAGACGTGGACCCTTTGTCCATTTCTAATCACCGGATCTTCGGACACATTAATGTAGCATCCGGCTACCAACTTCGTCTCCTCCAGACCATATTTCTTCGATCCGGCATCGCGCACTCTGGGGACCGCCTTCTTTCCTTTGTCTTTACCCGTCACGGGAGGGGACGGGTCGAACTCGTCGATGGTTAGCATCTCGTCAATAGAGTAGTCGTCGACGTTGATCGACGACAAGGCTGGGGTCAGGGCGTCATTATTTAGCGCCGCATTCGGAGTACCCATTATGAAAGCCGATGGATCCCAACCCTTATTCTGACAATACTCAAAAAAATGGAGTGCCTCCAGTGGTGGAGGACTTTTTCCCAAATTTGAAACCATAAAATGTAATGAGAGAATGAAAATGAAGAGAAAGTCAGAAGAAAGTGAGAAGGGATGTTGTTGAGAAGGGAAGTGAAAGTGGGTGGATTTTATAGGGAAAATTGAGTGCCTCCCATGAAGATACATGCCATCCTGTGAAGCTCCCATCAAATCAATGCAGATTTTTAAAAAAATTATAAAATCTGGCGGATTTGCGGCGAAGCAGGCTGCAGCGCCGCCACGCTGCGGCGAATCGCGCGGCGATCTCTCCCATCCCTGCCCCAACTCGGCCGCCCCGTTTCCTTTCCCAAATGCGGTTGGGTTAATGGTGCCCTAATAAGATTTTTTTTAATGTATGTAAAAATGCATTTTGATTCAATATTAAAGTTATATTCATCATTTCACTTTTTTATATTTTACTATGACATTTAATATAAAACATTAGAAAAATAATAATAATTTATGACATGTTCTTACTTCTCTAAGAATTAAATATTAGTTTTGAGTTGAAATGACATTAATTTATAAATATATTTCTTTGTTAGAAAAATATAATTATCAATATCAATATATTAATTAAAAAAATCGCTTTTTTTTTGCCTGGTGGGTCCCGACAATTTAGGGTTAGGGTTGAGAATTTCTATCCCGAAGAAATCACAATCCGAATAACCCGTAACTGAATAACCCTACAACCCAATATAATTGAATCGAACCCGAGTCGATTGGCCCGATTAACATCCCTACTATAGAAAATTCTCCGTCACTTATGCCCATTTATTCAATAGTTTTAGCATATGACTTAATTGGTGCGAGTAAAAAAAAAGTAAATAAGTAAATCTAAAAGTTCTCCCGCACACATAAACAACTAATATTTTTGGGCATAAACTGTGACCAACAATTTTTCTTTATTTATAAAATTGTCATTCAAATCAATTACAAATTCAAAACTTATTTTATAAATATAGTATTGATTGATATAGATATAAATATTGTTTGATAGATTCACCCTATATAAAATTTCTGCAGGTGACGATTATAACAAGTTAAATTTGATTTTAAGGGTTCGGATTTGAATTTTCTTAAGATATTCTCCACCAAAATACGAGGATGTGATAGATATGGATGTCAATTCGACCCGAAATTTGCAGGCTGATCCGAATAGCATGCTAAATTTAGAGGATTATAGTTTAAAATTTCTAATCTGATAAAATTTCAGTTCGATTAGCCCACACCCGATTAGCCCGCAACCCGAGTAGAATTAATCTGAAGTTCGATGGGCTAGCCCTAAGTACAACTATTGCCTATTCTTCTGACTTGTTTGGCAACTAGTTCGACACATCGATGATAATTTGGATAAAATGAATAACTACACAAAAATAAAATAAACTTAATGCACCAATTTATATCTAATGTAGATATGCTTTCAATTTTTACTAATATATTATAATAATATATAAAAGATAAATGAATTGAAAATTTCAAGTTGACTAAAAGAAATATTCTGAATTCTAATATGTGATATAAGATTTATCGAAATGTGTTTATATTTCATTTTAATTTTATGAATCTTTAATTAGATTTTTCAACAGATCAAGATTCATCACAACCTATTGTTATATGTTAAATCATTCAATAACTCAAGATTTAGCAAAAGACATTCTTTTCAACTGTCATTTTTTTATTTTTTTTATTAGTAATATTTAATCATATCTGAATTTAAGTATATATTTTAAAATTCCTCCAGTTAAATATTATACATTCTATAAATATGAACAATTTCTTTCATTAAGCATGAGAGAGATCTTGCATTTCGTTTATCTAAAACATGCTAGGATGATGTGTGGTGTACTTATCATTTTTATAATAACGATAACATCAAAATATTTCTTTGCAAATTGAGCAAATATTTTGAACAAATACAAAAAAAAAAAAAAAAAAAACTCATTCCAAAAAAAGTACAAGCTCTTATTTGTATAAATAATTGGTTGTGTGAATATTCTAATGGTAAGATTTTTTTATTGTAAAGTTTGAAATTACCAAACTATATTATAATCTAATATTATGATTTTTAAAAAAATATATATTGAAGAGTCTAAAGATTATGAGCTTAAAGTGAATATTCAAGTTGAAGTTGCAAAGATTATCGATGTAGAAGAATAATGTTGTTCAAGTATTTAGAATTTAGATTCATTTCTAAAACAATTTGACACTATGAGACCAAATTATTGTTGAATAATTTATCGTTAATTTTATGTTATATAGCTTGGACTTTTTTTGAATTGTTTTAAACTTTGAATTTTATGCTTGTAATATGATTTATATATTTAAAATTTGTATATATTTATATATTATAAATATAGGTTCTTTTAGAATATATAATACACATGTTAATTTTTATCATTAGCTTTTAACCCGATTAGCCCGCTAGACTAGCCCAAAAATCGAATGTTTAGGGTTCGAGCTGAAAACTTCTAAAGCGATAAAATTCCAATCCGATTAACTGTACTTAATTGTTCCGCAATCCAAATAAGACTGATCCGAAAACCAATATACTGCTAGCCTTTCTAAAATAATCATACAAAAGAAATAGGAAATGGTGGAATTTCACGTGAAATCTTCAAAATTTAATATTGTAATTGAACATTAAATTACAGTTGAGATGAGATAATTATATTCAATTCTAAGGGCCCTACAAATTGCTCACAATTTCAAATGTGCACGTTTTTCAAACCCTAAAGTTAATGCATTCACCCAAATGTTGAAATTGGTTCAAGGGAATCAATAATTGCAGGCCCTTTATTGCTTCTATGTTCTTATATACACGATATATAATCCTAATAAAAATGAATTGATATGACATTTATCCTCAACATTCATTCAAGAAATATGTCGCTATAGTGTACATATGTAATGGATAATATAATTGACACATTATATTCGATACACCATCTGTATTCTGCATGAATGACCCTGACCATTGCTAATTCACTAATCTATAATATGTTTATTTAAGGAGATTTTCTAAAATTTGGGAAATTCCATGCACATGCAATTAGTATTTAAAAAGCATTTATTCATAAGTAAAACGACATCGATTTCGAATTAATTTCATTCCAAACATAAATAAAAGAAAGATGGAATTACCGTAACGAATCAATACTCGTGTCGTGTCAATATAACAATCATTATATATATGAAAATTTTATATTCTGTATGCATTGTGGACTGCTTGAAAATAAGGATGATTGATGAATGGATTATGGAGTCAAGTGATGGATCATTAAAGAGATAATACCTGTGAGTATTCATCCGCAATCCCAATTAAAGTTTTGCAACCATGCACGTTGGTTTTACCATCTTCCTTCTGACCTTAATTTTAGAGTCCTCTATTACTAATTATAAACTTTTAATGTGAACGACAAATTTAATTACGGCTGTAACGTCTCATAATATGAAGGACACATTTAATACACTTTACAATTAATGTACATCAGAATCTATAGATGTCTTCCAACCTTTCTTCCCTTTTGATTGTTGATTCTGATTAGTATTATTTACTTCTCGTTAAGTCAATATAAAGAGATACGTCTGGTCTTTTTTTCTTTTTCTTTTTTACCATAGACAAACATTGTGTACTCCACATATATATGTTTATACACAATTTATCAACTCTATTATGTATAAATAGATCTTGTTAAATAGAATATTCATGCATATAGCTAGAGTATAAGATAATTAAGTATTTGCATGCTTTAGGAGTCATTAAATTTATTAGTGTTAAGATCTCATTTAATATCTATAAACTTGTAGTGGGGTATATAATTTAGACAAGTACATGTTACTTGTATTGATATTACAAATATGTCATTATCGATCTGAATATATTATGTGATCATCTCGCATTTATTATTGATGTAAATGATATCCTTTGAAAAAATAGGACAGTGGTATAATTTTACATATCAAATATGTTAAATTGTTACGTTCTGTCTATCAAAGAATCACAAACACCGAATTCTATTCCAATTATCACTTAGGAATTATATATTTGGCTGTAATCTATATATAATTACGATGATAGTTTTAGAAATGACAATTCTAAGTTTTGGATTCTCTCTCCTCTCTCCTCTCTCTCAAGTTTCATGAACCTACGTACAAATGAATCCTAATCTGTCATTTGTAGGGGAATCATTGGATTCTTTGGAACTAGACTAAACAAAGATTATTGGGATTTTGGATCAACTTTCAGTTCATGGTATTTTGAGTAGGTAATATTTATAGGAATTTGTCCAGATATATTGAATTGAAATTCGGATTATGTATAATACTGTATAATTCTCATACACTGCATGCTAAAACGGTATTAAAATTCAGTAATATATATATGATGGTTGTTTTTAGTAAAATGTAAAATATGTCTTTGGTTGATCGAGATGCCAAACAAGGCGTGCAAGTGAAGGTCAAATTAAGCAATATTTATCTAACAAATAACTGAAAGAGGGCAGAACAGTACTTTGCAGGGAAGACCTTTTGAGTTTGAAGAATGCCCTAGTTTTGATGAGAGACATGTGTAACTAAATTACTGGGTCCGAAAATTGCATTTGGACTGTTTCAAAAGTCATTCTATTACAAGGACAAAAAACCTTGTCCGAGACTATTCAATGATGGCGATTTTATTATAATAATTACATAAAAACAATTCATTAATTAATTATTTTGAAAGACGCCATCTACTTTTCTACTATCTAATAGTTGAAAAGAAAAAAAGAAAAAGAAAAAAAACATTTGTGCTCTGGTGGTCTCGACTTTGCCAGACGTGTCAAGGTGTTACTCGATTTTCTCGCAAAGATCAAATTTAATAGTGGCAACTTGTGCGGTTAGATATTGAAAATTTGCACACTTTTTAATTGTTTAAACGTGGCCTATCTACGTCCAAACATGCCAAAAAACTTGGTATGTTAGGTAGGCACTAGGCCTAATATATATGTGTGTATGTATAGACAGAGGTAAATTAAGGTAAAGATCATTCTAACTCTAGAAATATATATTAATCTCATCCATTCATTTTTTGACTACATAAATTGTTAAAATTAATTTTTTATTCAGAATAATGGTGTATATACATCCAATACTTATTTTTAATATATATATATATATTACACTTCTATTATGATTATATATTATAATAATACTTAAATCTTTTTATACATGACTTTGGTAAAATAATTCAAAGATCAATAGTTAAGATTGATTTTTAATTACTAAAATAAGAAATTTCTTTATCTGAACCTTTCTATATATACACATATATATACATACATGCCCCCTAAATATATCTCCATATCCCGAAATTTTTTAATCAGTTGACATGTTCCAGAGACAACAATGTTTTCAGGGGGTTGATTTAACTAAATGTGTCCATCAACCATACGACACAATTAATTATTATAATTTTTTATTTTATTTAATTAATTTTAAGCTGATTTTTTTGTTATTCGTGTGCAGTCCATTTCGACTAAATCACCCGGATTAAATCTAAATTTGAGATAAGTTAAGATGTTGAATTTTTAAATTATTTTTTTTAATGATACACTTTAATGTTTAGGAAGCAATAAAATAATAATGTAGTGTTGTGCAGAGAAAGAAGAGTAGGAATGATGGTGCTAGCAAATTGGTATCTAATAAAGAAGAGAGCACTATCAATTCTACCTCTAAAAGAAATGGATTGTGACCTTAAAGATGTTATCCTATGATCATACTTTGGCTAGACATATTATTATCTCATGAAAAGATAGAAAGCACCATTACAGTCCTAGTGACTAATGCCAATAAGACCACAAAATCAACATAATTAAGTCTTTGGCATGCCCACACTTTCCAAATATATATATGTAAATATAAATATTCATAGAAGCAATATGGTAGTTTAATACCTCATAAATTATATATTGCTGAGATTACCAAATTTTCAAATTACATCACATTTTGATTTTATATGATTTGTAAATTTGATTACGCCACTAATAATTTATAAGATATTAAAAATAAAAAATAATATAATAAATAAAGATGCCAGCAGTGCACACGAAACATTTTTACAAATAGTGCGCGTCATATCGCTTATCTACGTATTTTTTTTTGAAGGGAAAGAAACGAGTTTATTGCATAAGATCACTGTGAGCAATGTCTACAAGCCAAGAAGGAAAACTATCAAGCCACATCATTTGGTCTTGACCCATTAACAACAAAAAGAATTACACCTCAACATCAAAATAGAAATTACAAAAAATATATTAAGAGGGTTTGTATTGCTAACTAAGTGAGAAAATTTATTTTCCTTTTTGCGGCTAGGTCAAACTTCAATAGTTCTTTCTGCAGTTCGTCCCAACTCCAATCGAGTATAATGACATTTTGATTTCTTTCGTTTTGTTAGGAAGAAATTTTCCCCTGCCTTAGATTTGTTAGTTTGCGAATCATAGGGCCACTTTTAGATCTATTTATTCCCAAATATAATGGAACCTCTCATTTAAATAAAAGTTAAATATAATAATAAGGCCTCAAAAGTGGAACAAATATAAATTAAACTGATTACCTAAGTTGTGAGTAACTAAAGGACCACCCCGCACAGACACACACACTTGCTAGTCCTCTTCCACACTAGGAATGTTAATTAAATTAATCATATTATTGCTTTACAATGATTAACCTATGGATTAATGATGTTGGTATTTGGGTGGTGGGAGTCATGGTTAGAGGGTTATTGGGGGTTTCCTGCCTCGGAAAGTTTGGACAAATTGGAGATACTATGTTAATCTTCTTAATCTCAATGTCTAATTAGTGTGTGTATGTGTGTGTGTGATGCACCATTAGCATCATTGTAGTGCATGCGCTTCAAAAAATATCATTTCAGTGCATGTATCTTTCAAATCACTCGCTTTCTCTTTTCATTACCAAACAGATTAGTAAAATTAACAAATCATTATTAATTCGCACTTATTAACTCATAATTCAAAACCCTTCATGTTTCAGATGGAGCAAATTAATTAATGACTGAATTCGGTGAAATCAAGTTAGTCAAAACAGTGACTGATAGTGTAAAGTGATAATAAATGGGCCTGAATTTCAATTAAAGCTTGGCCAATGGGCCTATTCATTACAGATCTGATGTTTTTAATCGGCCCATTTTCTTTAAAGGCCATGATATATGAAGAAGGCCACTAAAATATGAAGGGCAATTCTGTTCACTTAAAATTAATTACGATGCCATAATTTTTGACTTGATATTCTTATTTATAACTATACAACTTGAAAATAGAGTTGGTTGAATATGTAAATTTCCCGTATAGAAGTAGTATCCCAGCAGAACTTTTTTTTTTATTTTTTTTTAAATAAATTTTTTAAAACTTAAACCTATGTTAAAAAAAAATTATCTGATAAGCCCAACAATGAAAATGAGGTCGGCCCTGCCACAAAATCCACCCCCTATTTTTTTTGTCTGGATCCGTCACTGCCCCATGCCACCCCTTGTATATTTGTTTACATTTATAGATAATTTTAATAGTACTGTACAAAATTAGAAACGTGAGGCTGCTGGAAAGATCCGATTTTGATTCATTTGCTTTTGATTTTTTATACAAAATATATGGTAGACAAAAACGTGACATATTCAGGAATATTTTAACTTGTTTAATACATTATAAATCTTATTGGAACATTAAAAAATACTTAAACTATTATAAAAGATTCCGCGTTATTTTCTTCCAAATTACTTTGAAATTCGATCTGACATCACATTAGGTCAGACAGCACCAGCCACCAGCTATTTGATAATGCTGACTAGACTTTGATGTATTTTGTGGTGGATAAAACAAAATGTTCGCTATGTTTAATTTTATTTTTTGGTTGAGAATATATATTAACTAAACCAAATTTAAAAGGTAGCATAATTATTCCTTGTTTGAGGTTTCTCTTTTACTTTTTTGGGTTAATAAATGGATAATATCTTATTTATTTCACATAATGCCTCTCTCTCTCTCTCTCTCTCTCTCCCCCCCACACACACATCAATGAAATAGAACATAGCCTCATCAGCGATGAGTTAATTAATTGTAAAGCAGTAACTGAATATCAAATAATTATGCACTGATTAATTTATGTTCATGTACACATCTATATGGCCTGATCATATAAAAAAGTTTATATCATTATGTACAATGCACAACAATTTTCCAATTAAGTATAGTTTTGACTCAAGTCTGTGAATCGATTGACCCAGATGTATGTAGTCAACCCACTACGAAAACACATGTCAAATAATTGATCAGCAATTAAAGTATAGTTGTCTCTGCCGCTTTGTCCGTGTTGAATAGAATGATCACGTAAATGAAATGCAGACATACAAAGAGACAAACATGAAAAGCTTCAAAAGTAGGGCTGAGGCCAACCAATAGCGCACCCCATCTAAGCATCACAACAAATTAAATAATACCATATTAAAAGAATTAGGTGGCCTTCGAGAATCAATGAAATAGCACTATTTGCATATAATATTTTATGGAAACTCGAAAAGCATGCCAAATTGGAATAAACCTCTATTATTCAACAAATAAATACATGTAAATTGAGATCCCATCTCCAACCCTTGTATATAAATTTGAAGTCCACAACCTAAGTTCACACTCAAACTCTCCTTCGCTCTTCGCTCTTCACTCTCCTCTTTGCATGGTTTCTACTTTCCAACCAACAAAAAACACACTACTCTTTAATTCTTTGCAGCCATGTTAGGAAAGATTAAGGTTAAGGTTATGGACTCGGCCAAGTATGCAAAGAAGCTCGGAGAAGAAGATCCGAGAAGAATCTTTCACGCCGTTAAGGTTGGAATAGCAATCACGCTGATGTCTATGTTCTACTACTTCAAACCTCTTTACCATAGCTTCGAAGAAGCAGGAATGTGGGCAATTTTAACAGTCGTAGTCGTCTTCGAATTCACAGTTGGTAAGTTCTATAATACATTAAGTAAAAGAAATTCTCTAGCTTAAATTTCAATAGTTGATTCAATTTATAATTAATTTGTTTTAGGAGGAACAATTGCAAAAGGTCTCAACAGAGGGGCTGCAACATTAGTGGCTGCTGGATTAGGGGTTGGAGCTGAATATTTGGGCAATGCATGTGGAAACAAAGGAGAGCCTATTATTCTTGGCGCTTTGGTTTTTCTTTTCGGTAACCAATCAAACGAAAAATCTTACATTAATTATATTCAATACATACAAAAAAAAATTCATAAGTAACCAATTTTTTTTCTAATTCAAAATCTATAAATAATTTGATTGCAGCGAGTGTAGCAACATTTACAAGATTTGTGCCAAGAGTGAAGAGAAGATACGACTATGGTGTGACGATTTTCATACTCACTTTCACTCTAGTCGCGGTTTCGGGTGCTCGAGCTTCTCAGATTTGGAAAATGGCGTATGAGCGCCTCACCACCATTCTCATCGGCGGCGCCACCTGCATGGTTATATCACTATGCATCTACCCGGTATGGGCAGGCCAAGATTTGCATAATCTCATTGCTACAAATATAGGAAAGCTTGCTGCATTCTTAGAAGGTAATTAATTAATTATAAATATTTTACCACTCTTTCATTGATTTTTTACAATGTAACAAATAGTTTAACTATGCGACTTAATTAATTTGAGTGGGGTGGATTTTTATAGGTTTTGGTGGTCAATTTTGTATTTCTCCGGCCGATGGTGAGGATAAGTCATATCTCCAAAGCCATAAAACTGTGCTCAACTCAAAAGCAAACGAGGAAATATTGGTTAGTACTTATTAATAACTATTGTAATGAATCAAATTTGAACATCCACTAACGTTTAGTATTATTGATTTGACGTTATTACAGGCGAATTTTGCGTGGTGGGAACTTGGACACGGTCGTTTTAAGTTTAATCATCCATGGAAACTCTACTTGAACATCGGTGGCCTAGTCAGGGAATGTGCATGCCAAATTGAAACACTTAGTGGCTGCATAAATTCAAAATCTCAGGCAAGTATATACATATAAAATATTAGTTTAAAAAGATGCATATATAAAACCACGTTTATATAGTTTTTACTAATATTAAATTTTAATATAATTACAGGTAGTATGCGAGTTCCAACAGAAGATCCAACCATCATGTGTGGAAATGAGCATAGAATCAAGCAAGGCTTTGAGAGAATTAGCTGCAGCAATTAAAGAAATGAGATTCCCATCATCAGCTGTTGAAATCCATCTAGAAAACTCCAAAGCTGCAGCTGAGGAGCTGAAAAAAATAATGGAGAATTCCTCAATGCCAACTAAAGCAGGCCTTCAAGAAATTGTGCCAATTCTTGTGATAGCATCAGTGCTGATCGACATCATTAAGTTCGTTGATAAAATTTCAACTTCTGTTGAAGAGCTCTCTAACAAAGCAGGCTTTAAACAAGGGAAGAAACAAGCACAAGTGAAGCCAGTTGATGATCAAGTTGTAATAGATGTTGTCGAGATGAAGACCCACGACTCATCGGAGATCAAGAATATTGTTGCTCTTCAATCAACGCTCAGTTAATTAGAAATAGTGTCCTAGTCAACTAATCTGCTCTTTTTTTGCAATTATGTGAGAGATTTTTATGTAATTTTTGGACTGGTATATCAAACCATGTATATCTTAATCTAGTTGCAATATATATATATATATATATAACCCTTTGGAGGGGAAATAAACCTGTTATTGCTTTGTAATAAAACAGCAAGCAATGTGCATGGGAAAAAAACGAATTTGAAATTACTGCCGAAAATTTCGACCAAAAAGTAATGAAAAAGTATTGCCCAACTAATGCTTGTTTAAGTAACTTTTTCTAACGAATTGTAAGGAAGTACACTGAACTTTGAGCTATATATTTTACAATTTGGTATTAAGTCTTCATAATTCTAGTAAAGTGTCGTTATTAATTGCAATTATTCGCAATCTGTTGGGGTTTAGATTAGCTCTAAATTAAGTGGCGCTGTACGTTCTTATAGATTGAAAGTTTTTATAACAATAGTGCATTTGGGAAATTGAAGCAATATTTCTTAAAGTAGTACATTAAATTGAGATAATTGTGATTTAAATTTCAACAATTGGATTTTATTGTAAACTACGACTCACCTTTTTTATGTGATAAATGCACTCCTTTTAATATTTTGCACAAGGTTGGGTTTCAGATTTTAATATCAATCTCATGTCAAAATTCAAATTAATTGGACTGAAAACTTTTAAAGCTTGGTGTTTGAGTTGTTCTCCGAGTTTGTCAATTTATGTCTCTCTCATACACATACGCACGTGCACATCCCTAATTTTTGTGCTTTTTTCATGCATTTCGATATGCCATTTTTATTTTGCTTATATTTACAATATTCCTTCTTAGATATATATGTACGTGACTTGAAAGAAATACATATGTGAAATTCATTAGATAGTTCAATAAAACTGCAGCTATATCAAACGTCTATATACTTATCAAAGAGTTTATAATGAACAACTCAACGAAAACTGTCCAATAAAGTCGTATATATTTTCTAATAAGAGAAAAGATAAATTTACATAAAATGTATATACATAATACCCCTCAATTATGAATCAAATTAGATCAATTATTTTTATAATCAATTATATTATTAATAATATTATCTATGACTAATTAATCCCTCCTACATATTATTTTAGGAAACATATCATTG
>JAYDZE010386802.1:0-17113 GCA_034509125.1 Monilaria moniliformis
TGTGACATGTTTTGTTTGACTATATTTGTGCTGTCTGTTATTGTTATTTGTCTTGTCGTGGACAGGAGGTTAAACAATAATAGCTTGCGTGGGTCTGTTCCTCTGTCCTTAGCCAGTCTTCCTCAACTTGCTTTCTTGTGAGTACTGATCTCACTTTTTTGCTTCAATTTCTTCACACATTTATATATATATATATATATATATATGTGTGTATATATATATATATATATAGACACACACACACTATATTTTTTGTTGTTATATAGGAATCAGGGTGGAGATTTGGTTTTACATGTGAATTTTGGTTGAAATATTTCAGGGATTTGTCCTTCAACAATCTCAGTAGACCTGTGCCCACTTTCCCCACAAAATCATTTAAGTATGCCCTCCTTTTGCAGAATTTCTCTACTTAATCATCATGTTACTTGATACCCATGTTACTGTGATAAACACAATATAATCATATTATGGCCAATCTTGATTTATGCATGCATATAAGAATTCTGTACCGTGTGTTTTGCTTCTTGCATTTGTTAATTTTTTTGGTTCCATGCCCTTAATTAGTACTATGTCGTTGCAGTATTCAGGGAAATCCTCAAATTTGTGGAAGCCACTCTGCTGAAAAATGTTCTGGATCAAATCTTGCTAGCCCCCTTGCATTTTCAAGAAATCAATCTTTAGGTTTGCTTGTGATTCTATGATTTGTGTGTTGTGTGCGCCCGCGCGCAGTAAGTTGCTATAATCCAGACATCTTTTTTCTTTTCTTTTTCGCATTTTTCAGGCAGAACCAACTCGAGAAGACTAGCAATTGCATTAGGAGTGAGCCTAGGCTTTGTCTGTGTTCTAACCATTGTGTTCGGATTTCTCATCTGGAGAAGAAGCAAGAATACAAAGCAATCCATTTTAAATCTCACAGGTAGATTGATCTTTCGATGCATTCCAGTGAAAATTCACCCGTTTATTGTCTTGTAATAAATTCCCTAAAACTATGTTTGCAGACGTGCAAGAAGATGACCTTGATCTTACAAGATTAGGAAATCTTAGGAATTACACTTTCAAAGAGCTGCAGCATGCTACTGATAACTTCAGTTTGAAGAACATACTCGGGGTGGGAGGATTTGGCAATGTGTATCGAGGGAAGCTGGGAGATGGCGCCGTGGTGGCAGTGAAACGACTGAAAGACTTGACGGGAACTACAGGGGAGTCGCAGTTCAGAACTGAGCTAGAGATGATCAGTTTAGCAGTCCATCGCAATCTGCTTCGTATAATAGGCTACTGCGCCACCCCAAACGAGAGGCTTCTTGTGTATCCTTATATGTCTAATGGGAGCGTGGCGGCGAGACTTAGAGGTAATACGAGGTTTTAGCCCTTTTTAGGTAGAATGCAAATAGTATGATTTGAGCTCTTCTTCTGCTTTATTTGTTACAACATGACAGAAGAAAATCATCATCTGGGATCTTTATAGGGTCCATTTCAACTGCAATGAATCCGTTTCATGATATCAGATATCTTCTTTAACCTGATATGTAAATTAGGATATTTGAGATTTTGAAAGGATCCCAAGTATGGTTGCTGTCTGAAACACTTGAGGTGTTAAAGAAATGCTTATCACTTTGACACAGGGAAACCGGCTCTAGATTGGATGACGAGGAAGAAGATTGCAGTGGGAGCTGCAAGGGGGCTGCTGTATCTTCACGAGCAGTGTGATCCGAAGATAATCCACAGGGACGTGAAGGCTGCAAACGTGCTGCTAGACGAGCACTATGAGGCCGTTGTGGGTGATTTCGGGCTTGCAAAGCTGCTGGATCATGGCGAAACCCATGTAACCACAGCAGTCCGTGGCACGGTTGGCCACATTGCACCCGAGTACCTCTCCACGGGCCAGTCGTCTGAGAAGACCGACGTCTTTGGCTTTGGCATCCTACTCTTGGAGCTCATCACCGGAATGAGAGCCCTCGAGTTTGGGAAATCAGCCAACCAGAAAGGAGCTATGCTAGAATGGGTACTGTCCTATTTCATGTCACACACTACATTCTCTGTCAAATGGCCCTACTTTCTTTCTTGACATATTAGTAATGTAAGTGTTTGTTTGTCTTAGGTTAAGAGAATACAGCAAGAAAAGAAGGTGGAGCAATTGATAGACAGAGAGCTAGGGATGAGATACGATGAGGTCGAGGTAGGGGAGATGCTGCAGGTAGCTCTGCTCTGCACACAGTACTTGCCAGCTCATCGACCTAGGATGTCCGAGGTTGTAAGGATGCTGGAGGGCGATGGCCTGGCTGAGAAATGGGCGGCGTCTCACAGCTACGTTCATACCACTACAAGTTTCTCAGGCAAGAGCAAGTCTCATTCCAATGAGGAGCTCGACCATGATCACTCGAGCTTGTTTGGGATGACAACCACCATGGATGACGACTATGATGCACACTGCATGGAGCTTTCGGGTCCGAGGTAGGAACGAGACGATGAAAGGAGTGGGAGGTTAATAAATGAGTTTGGCTTTTAGTCATTTGGAAAAAAGAAAACGGAAAACTAGGTTGGTTTTGGAGGAAAGTGAGGAATAGTAGTAGTGATACATCTTTTGCATGCCTTGTTGTTTTAGGATGATTATATTTTTTGTGATGTATATATAGTTTCTTTTCTTGTTTGTTTCGATAAGTTGATGAACATCAGTATAGAAGCTTTACTTTTGTTTGTGTTTTTGTGTGGGGAAGCACATGAATGTGTTGAGGAAAAGGAAAAGGCAAAGGGAAAAGGGTTGGGAGGGTAGAGCTGTGTTTCTTGCGTTGGTATTGTAGATGTATATGTGTTATGTAACACCCGGAATTTAATAAAATAAATATACCATTGTTTAATTGAAAATTAGTAAACTCGAGCTAGTACATGGTAATAATTTAAAAAATGTTTACAAATGAACTTAAAATGGATATTGAGTATAAATAAATTTCTTGAAAATGAAAGTAACGACTTAGGATATTTTTTCTCTATTGAATTGTTTAAAATCTAATATTTGTCGCCATTCGCCAATAAAAATAATTTATCAAGATAAAATTTAAAATAATAAAATCATGACTGAGGAATACTTGATTAGTTTTTTAGTAACTTGGTCTACAACAACGTTTGGTTTGCCTTTTACAAGTGAATGTTGGGATGTTTGTCTTTACAATTCAAATGTAATTCATACAAATATTTTAAAGAAAAGTAACAATGATTCTAAAGATTTAAATTATCTCCTTTTTGTGAGGCTATGTAATTACAAAAAAATAGCATAAATTATATAATACTTCGTAAATATTAAAAACATCTTTTATCGTAAGAAAAAATATCAATTATTCTAACAAAAATGATAATTATCCTAAATAAAAATGAGAATTATTCTATAGATCAAGCATCGCTTTTGTCATGAGGCTATGTAAAATATTAAAAAAGCATTATGATTTATATTATATTCTAGTGATAAAAGGTAGATAAAATATTAATTATTCTAACAAAAGTAACAATTGACAATTATCCTGAACAAAAGTAACACTTATCAGGAAGATTAAAGGCATTTCTTTTATAATGAGCCTATAAAATGAAGGCTAAATGATGGAATCTGAAAACAAACAAATAACTTGGTTCGACTTCAAAAACATCAAACCACTGTTGGAATTGAGAAACAAGGAAATACTACGAGACGAGCACTTAGTGAATATCGAATAGAGCAACAATTGAAACTATTATGTTTGAAATCTTCTTATGCAACAAACATATCAATATGGGTGGGATTTACCTTTCATTCTTCATGCATTTTCCCATCAAATAAGATAACAGTCATATAAGAAGCACAAATACAGGAAGTATAGCTTAATTGTTTTCGTCCCTTTGAATGTGAAGGATCCAACATATCGTAAGATGAGCTTGGAACTTCAGTTTCCTCCATTACATTCCTTGTTTGCCATGTAGTCTCCAATGCTTCAAGCGCTGATGTCATACCGTTCAATCCATCCTCAATGATTGCTCTCGCCTCTTCATTTTCTTGGGCCTTTAGAACAAGGTTGTAATACTTTTTCACCATTTGCTGTCTCCAAGTAGCTGAACTTTTACCCTTCTCAAACCTCCCTGATGTAGATTTATCCCATAAATCTTCTTTGGCAAATTTTGTCCATCTTCTCTTAATGTAGCACTCTGGTATTTGAGGTATTGAATGAACATGCATAATTCTCAAGCAATGACAACACAACAGGCCACATTCCTCAAATCTCTTGCATGAGAAACTTACCAAAAAATCCACCACATTAAAATTCACTTGGTAAGATGTGATCCCATCAGCATCAGTGACATGATAGAATTTTACACCATGTTCTTCAGGTAAGAAGCTAATTGAGGTGGAAATGGATTTCAAGAATTCTTTTTCAAAATCTTTAAAAAGGGTCAGAGTGTATACCTCGGAAGCATGCTTGAGAAATCCAGTCAATGGTAAGCACAAGGTAGGCTTCTCTCTTGAACATTGGAATTCGTCGTTTGCTTCATTGCTTCTCCAACATTCGACTATTTTCTTAAAGATGATATAGAAATCATTCAAGTCAGTTGTCTCTTTTGCATTGAATCCTATCTTAGTATTTGTGCTTTCACTTCTTCGCGAAGATAGAATCCCAGCAGAGAAGAAATCTTTGTTGTATGTGGTGCACCACTTATGCCTTAAATCATACAAGCTTTAAACCAAGAGTTGTCTTGAAATCCATAGATTGAAAACATAGAGCTCCGACACTTTTCAAATTCATCTCCATTTGTACACCCAGTTAAACATTTCTGAAATGCATCGTGGAACCACTTGTTAGATTTTAATTTTTCAAAATGATTTACTCCATTTTGGTACAAATGCCATATGCATAGCCTGTGTATCATCGTAGGGAAAACCTTCTCTTTTGCATTCTCAATTGCTTGATCTGGATATCTAAACAATGTTATAGGACTTTAATCCTCCAAAGATTTCTTGAAAACCTCAAATAACCATTCAAATGACTCAATCTTCTCATTGTGATAAATGCACAACCAAACGTAACATTTTTTATTTTTCCAATGATTATTTATCCCAACAAATGGTACACAAATCAAATTATACTTATTAGTTCTATATGTTGTGTCAAAGACAACAACATCTCCATATATCATATAGTCCTCTTTCATCCTCGCACCTCTCCAAAAAGTACTACATATTTTGCCATCATCATCAAACTTGAATCTAAAAGAGAACTCTTGATCCTCACCACCTTGGTGCAAATTATCAATTAGCGTCTGTGCATCCCCTCCTTCTATTGGATTTATTTTCATGTGTTCACCCCCCACATCATGTGCCATGTACCTAAGTGAATTAACTTGTCTAATTTCAGAAGAGATCATATCATCAATAACAATAGCCTTCTCAATGCTAACTGGTCTTTGAGACCGGTGCATGTAACTCCATTCTTTTCTAGAAAGTGGGTGATTGTGTTCTATGTTATGATCAACTACTTCATACAAACAATCTGCATTCAATTTCACCTTCAAGGATGCCTTACAATTTGTCCTTGTGATGAATGTAGTTCTATTATTTCCTTCATTTTTCGAACTAGAGGTTCTATCCTTTCTAGTTCCTTCACATGAGCACACCACCCATTTCTGGACCAACACCCCAGCAACATTATATTTCGAAGTTAATCTTCAAACTCTAAACCCAACTTCAAGAGCATGATTGCTATATATATCATATATATCTTCAACTTTCTCTCTCTGGACACCCACTAAAGAACCAGACAAACATGTAATATCACCTATAACAAATAAATCTATCGTATCAAATATAATACCTATATGTTCACAGTGTCAATTTCTAGAATAAAAGTATTATTCACTGTAAAGAAAAATATAATATAACACTAAGACTAGTCTTAGATTCATTAATATCTTTATCTTTTTAACATTCATATATGTTTATTTTTCATAAAAATAATAAACTGAAATTCAGATATTACCTTCGTCGCATATATTAATTTGTTCTTTTTCAGCACAAGACTCATCATAATCATCAGCAAAGTCATGAAGAACAACTATGGCACATTACTCTTTGTTGGTATTAGATTGATCTGGCGCCTCATCAAAATCATCACTTATTACAATATTAAAAGGTAATAACAAGAAAAACTTAATATTTGTTTAACAAGGAAGTGTAATTCATGATTTGGAAAAGAATTAATAGAAGCACAAAAATGTCCATCAGAGAAGGCAGCTCGACAAAACAACTTCCATCAAAAAATTCTTTTGTGTTCATCAACGAATCACAAGACTTGTTTTGATCTAATAATTGCTTCTTCTTATTCCACGATGAAATCTCTAGTGCTAGCCATTTGTATTCTTCGGAAAGCAAGTACAACTAATGAGACTGTCTTATTCATACGAACATGTTTTTTCTTATACATCTTCAGTTATTGGACTAACTCATGACTTCTTACTTTTCTTGCTAAGGAAAAAACAGGATGCATTCATGGTCTATGCCAAGAATGATGGTTCTTTTTATCAGACATTTCCAAGCATTAGCTGAAATAACAAACTTGCGTATCCCAAATTCCGACACGAAACAAAGGCAACCTAACATAAACCTCATATGCAGCAACATCAGAAATAGCAAAATTTGAGAAATTACCTTTCGGGTTGCTATTACTCGGTTCTTCAATTTCCATTCTTTGTTTCACAGTAATGGATAGTTAATTTTATTCAGACCTGATAAACGATGGAAAATATTAAGACAAACAAAGTAGAGCATAACAAGCACTACTACACACACTTGGTGGGTGAAATCAATCATCAAATCATCAAGTATTTTTGTAAAGTAGATCAACTCATCTCACTACTTATTACAACCATAAATTAACCAATTCGAACTCATATCAGCATATGCAAACAGAGGCAAAACAACCACAATTGACAGGCAAGATTCAACGAAAAAGAAGTATAAAAAAACACCAATTTCATTGAGAAAACACAAAGTATGAAAAAGTATAAAAACACCCCACTTTACAATGACATACAAATTTGAGAACAAAGAAGTGTGAATAACAAAGAATGATGAAAAAATCAAGATTAACCTCACACTTGATGCCATCGTCGGAGTAATTGTTGTGAGACGCGCTGCAAGAGATAAGCAGCGAAAGAGAGAGACAGAGATGGAGAGCAGACTGATAATCTAATTATCTAATTATCTAATCATCTAGATTACGGTTAGCTACAAATTATAGTTTATTATTAACATAAATTTGGATTACTACTTAATATTTAAAATATCTTGATGCTTATAAATATGTGTATCGATTTATGGGGTTTTCAAAAGATAACATCATAAGCAAGCTTTGAAATAAAATACTATTTCATGAGTAATAGATCGAAGATATGACACGTTTATTCAACATTTTATACACCATATATGTATTATTAATAAATTCATAAGCTGTAATTGAAATGTAAATATTTAAATTACCATGCGGATTACCATATTTCAATAACAAACTTATATACTAAAAATAATATATTCTCAAGAAATATATATACTCATATCCGAATTTGAGTAAATAGTTACTTCAATACACCATCAACCCCCTTTTCATTTATTGATCAATAACAAATGGCAATTTTGTTTCTTTATCCTTTTTAGGGGAAAGAAAAGAGCAATAAACAACTTATCCAAAGATGGTTATACAATTTTCTTTTTCTGTGACCTGACAGTAACTTTTTATCCAACTACTAAGCTTATACAAATAAAAAAAATAAAAAAATAAAAAAATAAAAATACATAACATTAATTTCTTTAATTAGAGTAAATTAAGACAAAAAAAAAAAATGCCAAACATAGCAGCTTTATTTATATTCCTTAAACCCTCTGAAAACCCAAATTATCAGTTCTCAAAAATCTACCATTTCTTGCGGTTCAGAACTCCGGCGGCGAGGTAAATCTATCTTTAAAATTCGGGGTTTTTAATCCCTGATCTGTTCAAATTTAACCCATATGAGGAATTCATTGCATCAATATGAAGCAATGGATTTCTTTCGTGATTGAATGTTGAAGGCATTTTGGCGATTCAACCATTTTCATATAATCGATACTTTGTGCACAAGCTCTGCTTGTGATTTGTAATTTCTGGATTTCAAATATTAGGGGGTTTCATACTTCCATTTGTTTAAGGTTTGGGAGGAGATTAGTTTTAGAGATTTTCGAATTTAATTTTGAAGGGCGCAAGAATTCATACAGCACACTGCACAGTTTTATGGCATGTATATGCTGTTTTATGTAGCTCAATATTGTCAGTGAGACTGTATTATCGGATCGAGGAGCTGTGATAGAATTCTAGAATTGTGTTTGAAATTTATGTTCTTAGTGTAGTTATAAACATTGTATACCTAGAGCATTCATCATTGAGCAGCTGCACATGTTGTTCTTAATGTATGTATGAGTAGCATACGTAGTATTGATCTTGAAGGAATTGGATGTTCTGCTCGCTTTGGAATTTGATGCACTCATTGATCATTCTAGGATGAAAATCTTTTAATGCTCGTGTTACTGCTACCAGGTTTTGACTGTTAAACCTTTATAACTGAGATGGGCTTGACACGTGGTATGAAGCGTCCAGTTGAAATTCTATACAAAAGGCTGAGTAGTCCAGTCAATCACGGCCATGCTTATGCTTCTATCGTGCACAAAGGAGTCTTATTTACTATGCTCTCGGAAAGAAATGCTGCCGGAATTCTAAATGATTCCAAATGCATCAATGGCTTTGGAATACACTTCACTCGGAATTACTCATCTGAAGTATCTTCATCTGAACAAGTTAACCTCATAAAACAGCTGAGGCAGAGAACAAGTGCCCCAATGAAGGAAGTAAAATCCGCTCTTGTTGCTTGCGACTGGGACATTGGTGAGCCTACAAATGTCCTTCTCTCTTTTATTTCAAATACTTATTTTGTATCTATGCATGCATGATATATGATAGGTTACTGCAGAGGCTGCACAGAAGGAGTTAAGGAAAAGAGGGGTTGCTCTTGCATCAAAGAAATCATCTCGAACTGCTGCAGAGGGTTTTCTTGCATTGGCTCAGGATGAAAAGAAGGCAGTTCTTGTTGAACTCAACTGTGAGACAGACTTTGTTGCTAGGAATGAAATATTTCAGCATTTGGTAAGTATGGGATTTGACTACTCTCATTTGCCCTTAATTATTTCATCGTGAGCTTCATGGCTTCACTATCAGTCTATCACTATAAATTGGCTAGTATTTTTTGATGAAGTAATACTCAGTAAACATAAAAAACAATCATATTCTTCAAGGATCTTTTGTTTCCAAGATTAAGTTTTCATTTATAAATCTAGTTGTTTGCAGTTATTCCATTCCTTTTTTTTTATCTGTTCACTAATATGCCTTTTTGTGCAAACTATGATTCTTCTAGGCCTTATGCTTGGCAAAATCTGCTTTAGTGCACGAAGGTTCTCCACAGGCATCTGCAGCTATTCCAATCAGTCCCGAGTCTCTGGAAGTGAGTAACTTTCTTTGGAATGAATGGAGAAGGGCACACATTCTTTGACTAGTAATGATGATAGTATTTGTTTTTACTGTTGCACTTTGTTCTAACTTCAAGTTCTTTTTATTTTGCTTTTGAAAATCTCACCATTTTCTTCTGGCACATGACTTGCATTGATTTTATTCCTCAGGTTTAATTAAAGTTCATGGTTCCTATTATATTACTTTTACAGGATTTAAAGATAAACTTTGACCATTCTAAGTTAACTGGAGAAAAAACAGTTCAAAATGCAATTACGGAGGTGGCTGTCATGACGGGGGAGAATGTCAAACTTGGAGGGGGTTTTGCAATATCTGCACCTTCTCATGGTGTCCTGTCTACATATCTTCATACAAGTCCCATGCCAGGTAACTAGCTTTCTATTTTGTTATAAAGGTCTGACTGAGTTTCTTTTATGAGACCTCTTACTCATATGAGGATAAATGTGTCTTTTCAAATATTAATATGAAATGCTATGACACTTCTTATAATAAACCGAAAATTCAGGTATCG
This sequence comes from Monilaria moniliformis, assembly GCA_034509125.1. Classification (NCBI taxonomy): domain Eukaryota; kingdom Viridiplantae; phylum Streptophyta; class Magnoliopsida; order Caryophyllales; family Aizoaceae; genus Monilaria; species Monilaria moniliformis. The sequence goes on from JAYDZE010386802.1 coordinate 10,075, forward strand.
GACGCATTGCTGGACTTTTATCTCTTGAGGTAGAGGATAAGGATGCTCCTTTGGATGCTGTTCAGCGTGTTGGATCACAAATAGCGATGCATTTAGTTGCTGCAAAACCATTGTTCCTGACAAAAGAAGATGTTACATCTGATGCACTTGGCAATGAGCGCGATATTCTTAGGTCTCAGGTAGCTGTTGGATATCTTCTCATCTTTGCCTTTTAGTTATGCTTAACTAAAAATATCTGGCTTTACCTTCAATTGTGCATGATGTCCAAAAGGATCTTTTGCCTACTGAGTGTGTGGGGGAGTTGGTGAGACTGGATGGTATAGATTTGATGTTTAAGATGGTATCTTTTAACCCCTCCGTAAAATTCCCTGTCCAAGTCAGGGAGCTTCTATATGTAAATCTGCCTTGATGTGGATGTCCATATTTCAGTATTGGAAGTAAATATATATATCTCTATCTTATGCAGGCAGAGAAAACAGGGAAGTCTCAGATGGCTATAGATAAAATGGTTGAAGGTCGCCTAAGAAAGTATTTTGAGGAAGTAGTTCTCTTGGAGCAGAAGTTTATCGTCGATGATTCAGTAAACATAACGGTGAGTTAGCCGCTTTAGATGTTAATTTCTTTGGATTGTAATTTTGCCTCAGCCTATCTGATTGATAAAGCATCCCATGCTTTAAGTCAATTCAAAAGTGATTCTTCTAAAGCTAATTGAAGAACGATGGAAGGGTTACAAATAATTAATTTTGCCTCAATCTGTATGAACCATAAACCCACAAAATACAAAGCATTTATTCACAAGTTAAATCAGCAACAGATAATTGCAGAATCTCTGATAGAGGACATTCCCTGCAGATAGAGATTGTCCCTGTTCATCTTCAGTTGTTTAGTGGTTTATTGTTGTTAGGAGTCTTGTTAGTAGTAGAGTCAGAGTTGGTTTAGGAGTCTTTATTTAATTAGGAGTTTTATTCAAGTAAGAGTATGTTTGTTATTATAAATAGCTCCTCAATGTAAGAATTATGTGTCTTGGAGTTTAGAGTTTAGGACGTTAGAAACCATAGGCCTCTGCGGAGGAGTAGTTAGGGCCTCTTTTGAGGATTCCGTTATCTGTTTTTCTTTGTTCAGTTTTTATATCAATTTATTTTCTGTTCGTTTGTTACCTTCCTTCTTCCTGCTCGTTCTTGTGAGTTCTCCAGTACCACCGCCTTTACTCCTAATAATCTCTCTGAGTTACACAAGTTGGCTTAAAACCAAGTATAATTACAACTTCTCAGTGTTCTCACAGAACTTGTTAGTAACGTTACCAATGGTTGTGTGGGGTGCAGATTGGTTTTCCTGGACTATGTTTGCAGTTTTTCGGTTTTGTCATTGATATATATTATGCCACTTTGCAGAAAGTTCTGGCGGATCTGTCCAAGGAAGTAGGATCCACCGTGAAGATTGGGAACTTTCTCAGAGTTGAAGTTGGTGAAGGGCTTAAAAGGTAATTTCTGCCTACGTTTATACTCTCTCTTACTTCATCAACATGGATAAAATAGTAAATAAACGTTTGGTATTTCTTGATTGGCTATAAGGCATTGCATTTATTAATCACAATTTGACCTTCATAATCTTTTCCAAAGCTAATTATTGATGCATTTCATTCTTTTATCGTGTGTCCTTCCTGTTTCCTTTGGTTGTCCTCTTTTTCTTCAACTTCCCTCACCTCCTCTATATTCAAGCAGACTTCTTCGTTGATCATCTTCTCCAAACTGACACGTTACTTACAATAAGAGTTGCCAGTAAAAATGTAGTGTAGCACGTAGTGGCATCACCTGGACCAGCAAGATTCAGAGGATGTCGTATCATAGAAATGCGTATTTGCATTGTCACATAATTCTTGTATTGTTATCTAAACAGAGGATCAAACACACACCCTTCTCTAACTTATCTTCCGTGCATCCATAAAAGACAGGAAAACATAATAGTAGTACAAAATAAGGATTACAAGTCTGAACTTCTTGGCTGCTTTTTTGTTAATTCATATGCTTCTCTCCCTTATACCTGCAATTTTGATTGGCTTTCATCGTGCAGGCTCGAAGCTGCCAGTGGAACAGAGCCTCTGTCTCAGACTGCTTAGGGACTGAGCAAACCTCTCCTGATAACATCACGTTTAGCAGGGCGAAGAGGTTTCTATGCGGGGTCGAGTGCTTGGTAGGAGTCACTAACATTGAGAATATAAGGACCTTTATGCATGAGTAGGTGAATTTTGGTGTCAGGGTACTTTAGCACATTGTACAACTTGGATAAATTGCAAAAGTTATAGGAGATAGTTAGAACTAGAATAATCACCTTTTTCCATTTGCATTTTCATCTTGCAATAGGTAAACGAGATGATTTATGATCCACGGAACATTGTCTTTTTGTCCAACATAGTTGTGGAAAAGAAAGAGATTCAGTTTTTCGGAATAAACCTACAAGTGCGTCATCAAATAGGTGTTGCGAGTTATTTCTTGTTTACATAAGAAAAAGATAAGAAATTATGTTACAAATTGATTCTTGAACTTAATGAAGCAGTAATTATATTCTGAAATTCAGATTCTGGCGTGCGAAAAATAATGCGGCGCTGTGGAAATTATGTTTTTCTTAAGAAAATAACAAATGTTAATCAATTCGTTATATTTTCAGAACAATATTCTACTTTTTGAAGAAAATGACGAGCATTGAATGTACACTAAAAAAAGATGATAAATGAGATACTTCTGAAATATTCAAATTGGTGCGAGTCTCCAAATGACACTATCGACGCCTAGGGCTAAAGTCGTCTTTGAAAAACCGAATACAATGTTGTCAGATCTAAATCTATTCTTCCGAATCACGCGGTACAGTATTGCTGCACTCGTACCATACCAGCACAAATTTTTAACACTCACATGCTATTTTCACACACACATTCCGCTCCACGAGAAAATTCTCCATTTTGCCATAACCTTGCTCTAAACCCTAATTTCCTCCGATCCTGATTCAGATCCATAGTCGGTACGTTCATCTCCGCACACATCATATGTGTATGTATTTGCTCATCTGGATTTGGAATTCACTTATTTGAAAATTTCATCTTAGTTTTTTTTCATTTCCTTTTTTGAGTTTGTGGTTGTTGTCATGTTCTTTGTGGTTAATTGAGTTATGTATGTGCTGCTATAATCGTTTTCTTAGAAGCTGATTGGAACTGGTTTTGGAATGTAGATCTATGTATGAAACGATGAATCTGGTGGATAATTTTGTATTTGGTAATCGAGCATTCCGATTGTTGCACTTTTATGGAATGTCCGTGTTTTTCTTTTTCCTACCCCTGCACGTATCTGTGCTTTTGATGCACGCGGTGAAATACATAGAATCGGCTTTCTATATGGTTATGGAATTATTTCTATGCATAGCTTTTGATTGGTTGCTGAAGATTTGCATTTGTGCGTCTGTTGAAGCAATTAGATTGCCGATCTAAGGTTCTTATTTGTTTGAGAGGATGTTGACGATGTGATAGTAGAAGCAAATTCAGTTCTGAAGACAATTTAGCTATTATATGTAAAAAAAATTCTGAAAGCATTGCTAAACTGAAAGGACAAATAATATTATTGAAACAATGTTAAAGTACAGCACTAATTCATTTACTTTTTCCCTGTGATCGAGCGTCAGCTACGGTGTGCTTCTTCTTTACACAGAGTGCGCGCACAAAAGAGCACAGTGTGTAACATACCGTAGTGGATGAGGAGACTGTAAAAGCACAGCCCGACATGTCACTCACCACTCGCCCGCCTAAGCCAATCGGTATTGCAGTGCTTCACATGTGAATGTCATGCGGCTGGGGCAAAATTTGACGCATTTATTTTTAAATTCTTAAAAAATACGAATTTAAAAAATCCTTCTTATTCTTTTGACCTTTGGCAGCCAACAGCTATCTTTTTCATTTTTTTTATTTTTTATTTCACCCACTTCCCTATATAAACCTACTCCACTCCTCCCACTTTATTTTACACAATTTTTTCCTTTTCTTCATTTTCTTCACCATCTTGTTCGTCTTCTTATAATATTTTGTAAAATTCCACTATGGCGGACTACCCAACTCAATTACAATTTTTTTTAAGTAATGGTTATAATCCCGACAGATTGAACATCTATTGGAACAATCCACCATTTTCCCAATTTTCAAATTATTTTAGCTCGCCCAACACCATTCTCAATTGGCCCATGTCTCAGCTCCTCCAACTCTCCCCAAGGTCTCGACCGCATCCAACTCTCCAATGAAGGAGAGATTTTTTCCGGTGATGTCCGAGTTACCTACTCCATTTATGAAACCTAAACCATGTTTGAAGTGTTCATGAATATCTAGGAAGATGCATTCATTGCCAACCCTCAAAAAGCTACAACCTTGTGGGATAAAATTACTGAGAGGTACAACACTCTATGCCCTCAAGGCGTCCCTATCCGCAAATCTCGTGCGCTTCAAGCCCACTTTGAAAGAGTTAATTTGGAAATCCAAAAATTATGCGACTTCTACAACAATCTCAAGTTAGAATGGAAGAACGGGTCCAATGAAGCTAATATTCTGTGAAGGATGCGCTCAACATTTTTTAGCAAGAGAACAACAAGCCTTTAAGTACGTTCACCCTTGGGAGAAGGTGCTTCGCTGTCAAAAGTGGTCGGGCAGCAGAGGTTCGGGTGGACTTAAGAGAACAAAGAATACCTCCTCCGACCAATACACCCCAAGCGGAGAGACCGAGCCCGTTCCAAGTGACGACGCGGGTGGGAGCATTGGCGAGCAATCGAGTAGAAGCTGTTCGATCGGACAAAAGGCGGCCAAGAGCAAGGAGAATGGGAAGGTGGCGGCCTTTAGCGGTGGCGCATCGGAAAAAATGGATAAAATGATGGCGGAAATGAAAAAATCGAACGAAAACACTTTGTGGAGTTATGCCAAAACGTTAAACAAAGACACGTCTTATATGGACGAGGAAGAAAGGAAATTGTGTTGTTAGTTTTTGAAAAGTCTCGGAGAGAAATTAATTACGTAATTTTAGGATTTTAATTAATTAATTATGTAATTTTAGTTTTTAATTATGTAATTTAATTTTAATGAAATTCGTATTTTTAGTTAAATTGTATATCAATTTAATTACAATTTACAAATTATATAAAATAAAAGAAAGAATAATAAAAATAAAAAATTAGAAAAATGAACAGTGTTTGTGAAGTGCTCCATAATGCTCTTGGGTTGTGAAGTGCTCCATAGTGCTCTTGGGTTGTGGGTGTAAGAGCACAAATTTTGTGTAAAAGTAGTTGTGACCCATGAACTGTAGCTGTGAAGTGTTCCACTGTTGTGAATGCCCTAATGTCATGTTGCAGTGTCTTCAGTTATTATTACTTTTGCCCCTAATGGTTTATATGGATGTGGAGAAAGGTTTATTTGACTGGCTTGTGGTGTATTTAGCTTTATTTGTCTGATGGGGATAGATTGCTGTTAATAGATGCTCATGCAATATGTTCTAGCTTTTTGTATGGGTTTTAAAAAATGCCATTGGTGATTATTATTGGTTTTGGCTTCAATAACTTGTGTAGTCTATTGCTTAAGCTGTTGACCGACAATCGTTGCTTGTTTGAACAAATTGTACCGTGTCAGAATTTCTATATGCTGCCTTCTCAACATCATTTTTTATATTCTAGCCTGATTATAATGTTTTTCCAATAGTCTTTTCTCAGGCAGCCTATGAAATGTATAAACATCCTAAAGTGCTAGTGGGAAATCTTAGGATTTGTATCCATCGAGATCATAAGATGATAGCCACACCAATCTGGCTTCTTGTTGATGTTGCACTGTGATGGAAATTGTCTAGACTTAAGCACAATATTTCTGCTTGCAAAGCTGTGTATAAAGGTATCTGCATGCTGTAAGTGTTGCCTTTTGTTTACTAATATGCTCTACTTGCTTCTGTGCTCTGTCTTTGTTAGAACTTTATCATGTTCAGCAGTTGTCAGATAGGCCCGTAGGCTTAACAGTTTGAAATATTAACCTTGTAGTTTATTAGCTGTGGTATTTGTATTTGTGGGAAATTAGTTGCATTCCTTAATTGAAAATTAAGTGCTAGGTAGGAAATAATTCCATATGAGCTTTAGACATGGAGGTCCATTTTGTGCACTTATTGTATATTTGATAGTCACAAGTTCGTTTCAAATGACTTCAAGAGAAAGTGACATTTCTAGTCTACCTTGAAGCAGGACAAATTGTTGGTTATATATATTTATTTAATTTTCTTTCCCCTTGAGCAGTTGAACTTCTGCTGGATGGACGATAAATGCATCCCAACCAAAACAAATCTCACTATAATTACAAGTTCTTTTAGGAATATACAGGCTTGAACATTTCTGTTCAGAACCTTGATTCAAGAGGTGTGAGAAACATGCTTTTAAGTATGTTTTGTGGTTAATGTGTGGTTGTAAACCTGTATTATGGCCTGAAAAGCTCTATCCTCAATTAAATTGTGAAACTTGTAGTTTTGAACTTAAATCAAGAAGCAGTATAATAATTGGGTGAATATTCTTTTTTTGCAGCTTTGATTTTTATGTCTCCATTTTAGCTTTTCAAAAGCTGGTTTGGGAAATATTCTATGCTTTTCTTCATTCGAGCAATGGCGTTCCCTTCAATTTCAAGAAGGAAATCATGCACTTTTTTGACATACTTGATTGTAATATTTCAAGCCTGCAATGGTTTCTATTTACCTGGAAGCTATATGCATACGTATTCACCAGGAGAGGAAATTTTTGCCAAAGTGAATTCTCTGACCTCCATTGAAACTGAGCTTCCCTTCAGCTACTATAGTCTGCCTTATTGCAAGCCTCCAGGAGGAATTAAAAAAAGTGCTGAGAATCTTGGAGAGCTGCTAATGGGAGATCAGATTGACAACTCACCGTATCGATTCCGGATGAATGTCAACGAGTCTCTCTACCTGTGCACCACTCCTGAATTGAGTGAAAATGATGTAAAGCTTCTAAAGCAAAGAACTCGGGATCTGTA
>JAYDZE010386913.1:0-17110 GCA_034509125.1 Monilaria moniliformis
AAGGCGATTAGCAGTAGTTTCGACAAGTTGAGGGGGTTGCGGGCAGATGAAGTAGTTCATGTGGACAACGGCGGTGGTGGAAGGGCTGCGAAAGCAAATCTGCTTGCCGGTGTCGTCGCTGATCTCGAGGTAGCCCTCGTCGGGGAGGAGCTCCCACTCATCGTCAACATCCATTCAATTCAACTGCGTAAAAGAGAATTCAACAATTGAACTGATCTGATTCTGATTCTGATTTTGAGTTGCTGCAGCAATGGGATTCCAGGTTGAAGGCCTGCTGTTCCTGGACGGAGTAATTAAGTAAAGAATAGTGATAAATATTGAACTTTTTTTAATCGGTTAGTTCGGTTAACCGACTAACCGATCGGTTAGTTGGCTAACCGAATTGAAAACGGTTCCCGTTCCGGTTACCCATTTCGGCAGTTTTCTTAGTCGGTTAACCGACTGGTCGGTTCGGTTAGTAACCGAACCAACCGTTTAAGCACCCCTACATCTAATCCCACTTTATTGCATTAATTAATAGTTTTTTTTTATCTCTCTTCATTAATTTATCTAACATTTTTTTCTCTCTCCTTATTAATTCATCCACCAACTCCTTCTCTCTCCACTTAAACTTTCCAATGAAAAGCTCCTAAAATACCGTGCCGAAACTCAAATGTGTCATCTGAATTGAGACGGAGAGAGTATTTTAACCAACTTCACATCAACAATATATCATAGATATGGTCTAACGATAAATATATTTAGGGTATATATATATATATATATACCTCTGTTCGCATTGAAAACGCCTCATGTTCACAGTGAAATCACCTCCTAATACATCTCCATTCACAGCAATGAAGTACTTGAGATCTACGATTGAGCGAATGGAAGAAATCCAGAAGAAAAAAAATGAAAATGAATATCACTCGGGGATCATGCAAAGATGATGGACGAGAAAATCTGCCACCTTCTAAAATAAACGTTCGTATTAACTGACCGAATTACCCTATATAAAACACGATGCCACATGTCACAAATCTTAAGCGTTTAAACTTTCAATTAAATGACTGAAATTTTGTCTTAGTTATGATATAAGAAATTGTTCAAAAATGAATATATATATATATATATATATATATATATATTATATATGAAAGTAATAGTTTCTATAATATATTATGTTCTCAATAAAAACCTACGAGAGTACTAAATTAAAGCCCTTCATTGGTATAGGTAAATACAATTCAAAACAAATTTCATGTTCGCTAGATGTTATTAATAGAAAGTCAATGTAAAAGTATCCAATTCCTGAAATGTAAACAATGACCGTAAAAGTAGTTTCAATTTTGGTAGCTAGGTTATTGATTAGGTCAATATAGTGACCTTTTTATTCAAGAATAGTTATTATGTTATGTGAAAGTGAAATGATTGTTAGTCAAAAGGGCAATGTCGTGGTAAACAATTCACACCATACGACCACATTGGTATGATTTTAAAAAAATTATCTACATTTTCTTCATTGAAAAGTTATTTGAATCTTGCAACAGCTGCTATATAAAGGTTATTTCTTTCGAATAAAAATCATGATTTTCTTAATTCAAACTCGAGAAAAAGTAAGGAAGTAAGTTAGGGTAACTCATGTTATCATAGGAGGTATGATTAGCTATATAATTAATTTTGTGGGTTACACTAACCACCTATATCATGCCAAAATAGTGAGTAGCACGCAAATCAAGGCGGATCCGATTACTTTAACAGGGGCTGCACTTTTTATATCATGGATATCAAATAGATGAATAACTTTAGTTTACAGCACAGTTGAAATATTATACTAATTAAATTATAAGTAATTAAAATTAAATTATTCATCCCCTCTAAAAAAAAACTACTAATAAATTATTTATCAACAAAAGTATAGTCCCTCCCACGCCAATAGACAGTTGTCACCTACTTTGATATATACAGAGAGTAGGTCAACAATTTGATGGTTGAGCGATTAAACCCTTAAAATAAATACTAGTAAGAAATCGAGATGGCATTTAGTTTCACATTATTATATTGGAGCCTTTACAGTGTTGGGGATTCCTCTTAGTGATTTTACTAGTCAAAAAGGAACCAAGGCTTCAAATGAAAAAAATAAGATTCTCGTGATAATTTAATTTTTAAATATAAAACTTATAGTAAGTAAATTATTAACGGTGTTAATTACATTTGTTTAATAAGAAAAATATGTTTGAATAATTATATATGAATAAATATATTTGTATTGGACTATTACAGATTTACATGCAGGTTAAATTTGTTTCATGTATTTGTGTAATAATTCATTTTGAACCATCACACAAATGAATGCACATATATCGATTCTGTACTGTACATACGTGTAATTCGTGTACTAAATGATGTTTTAGTAATAGTAGCTATATATTATAGATGTAACTAATTTTTTTTATCTTTACTATATCAAAATGACTATATAAAGAGTTGTCTCATTATTATATATAATAAAGTCGGATCCTCTTATTGTTATATATATCAAGGCGGGTCCTCATAATTTTAACAATCCACTGTAACCCAATCAATAATAATGGACCTACATATGAAGAAACCCAATTCATCACAGAAGTGCCGTTTTACAGACTAAATTCTATTTTAAAGATTAATATGAAAAATATGCTCCTTTATTGTAATCTAATCTATATCCTAACTCGAGTATATCTCTTAATTATGTTGATCTTCTTATTTCATAATAACACTCCCTTTTAAGTTAAATGATGTGATCTTCAATACTTAATTTGCTAAGAATTTTTCCAAATATCTTCGAGTTGACAGCCTTGATTAGAATATCTGCTAGTTGATTTTCAGAACAGATATAAGGTAGCTCCACGACTCTTGTTTCAAATTTCTCTTTGATGAAATGTCTATCCACCACAACATATTTGCTTCGATCATGTTGAACTGGGTTCTCTAAAATACTGATTGCAACTTTATTGTCATTGTATAACTGGCAAGTCTGAGTTCGAGGGAAGGTCAATCTCACTCAATAGTTTCTGAAGCCATAGTACTTCGGTTAATCCACTTTTTACTCCTCGAAATTCGGCTTCCGCACTGGAAAATGCAACCACCTTCTACTTATTGCTTCTCCAAGAAACAAGTACCCCCAACAAAAGTAAAATAACTATTGTGGATCTTCTATCCACCAGGTTCCCAACCCAATCTGCATCTGTATAACCATGAATCTCCAAGTGGTTGTATTTTTCGAACAGAATACCATGTTTGGTTGTGCCCTTCAAATATCTCACAATTATCACGGCGGCTTCCATACGATCAGTTTGAGGTTGGTGCATAAACTAACTTGCAACACCAACTGCATCTGATATATCAGGTCTAGTGTGGGAAAGATAGAGTTTCCCTACTAGACGTTGGTATCTTTCTCGGTCAGCCAACTTCGTCCCTTCCACAATCTGCAAGACATGTTTTACTGCCATGGATGTACAATCAAGTATACCAGTTTCAGCTAGAATATCCAATGTGTACTTCTTTTGGCAAAGAAAGATCAATTTGGCTCAATAGAGCATTTTGATGCCAAGGAAGTACTTCAACGTCCCTAAATCCTTCACCTCGAACTCAATGAACAAGTTTGCCTTGACCCCTTCAATCTCCTATGTATCATCATCTGTAATGATCATATCATCAACATAAATAATCTAACAGGTAATATGATCAAAACTTCTTTTCAAAAATAATGTGTGATCTGAGTTGCTTTGCTGAAAACCGTATCGACTCATAGTTGTGGTAAAATCTCTTGTACCAAGCTCTGGGCGACTGTTTGACACCATAGAGAGTCTTCTTTAACTCGCACACTTTTCCACTGCTAAAATTACTTGTAAAACCCGGCAGAGCCTCCATGTACACTTCATTTTTCAACTCACCATGCAAAAAGGCATCAGTGACATCAAATTGATGAAGGGGTCAGTCCTTGTTTGCAACAATAGATAGCAAAACCCTGACAATGTTCATTTTAGCCACAGGAGATAAAGTGTATGAATAGTCCACTCCATAAGTTTGAGTGTACCATTTTGCCACCAATCATGCCTTGTATCTTTGAATGGATGCATCAGGTCTTCATTTAATGGTAAACACCCATCTACAACCGATTAGCCACTTACTATCTGGTAGTTAGCATTTCTCCCGAATATTGTTCCTAACCAACGTTTCCATCTCTTTCTTTATTGCATCTCTTCAATGCTTGGATTTCATATCCTCTTTCACAGTTTGCGGAATTTCTTCCTCCTCATATAAGGTCGCCTCAAATGCATTTGCCATCTCTGATAGGCTCCCACTAACAATGTTTGCTACTGAGTACCTTGACATCCTGCCAGTCTTTTCCGAAGTGTATCTTTTTGGTGGAATTCTCCAGTTGCTTCTTTGTAGCTGTACATACTACCACGTATCTCCATTTATTGTCGTGTACTCCTCCGTATTCTCATCATGTTTCTTTATCTCAAAAGCAATATTGTGAGCCTATTTAGATTCAAAGTTAACAGGCTCAACAGATTTTGAATTACTTACCTCAGTTATCAAAAGCGGCAGAGATACTAAGATCTCGGGATTGTATGTTTGTTTCTGAAGTCTCCGCAGCGAAACTATTAACTATTTCTGTAGGATCCACTTCAAGACTTGAATTTGGTATCGGTAATCAGCTTAGTGTGCATTCTCACTCTTCCCCTAACCTCTAGGCTGGTGATGGTAAAAACTCAATCGCTAAGAAGTCACAGTTCATGGTGGTAATGATTTGGCGGGTCTTTGGATCATTGCAACAGTATCCTTTCCGGTGAATTCCATACCTCACAAAGATATATTTGACAGCACATGGTGAAAGCTTGGTCCTGTCTTGCTTGGGTATGTGAACAAAAATCGAATAACTAAAGATACGATGTTGAAGAGACAATGATGGTGGTATATTGGTGTAGGTGGAAAGAGTTTGGAGACGTGTTTTGGAGTTTGTTGTTACATATATAAGGTCGTATCATTTGGTATCCCTAAAGGGATTATCAACTACTAATTTTTTTAAGAATTTAGATTATCAATTACTATCTTGAATCCATGAAAAAGAAAATGCGTACAATAATGTGTGTTATTTATTTTGTTTTGTTTTTTGAAGTCCAAAGCCAAAATCCATCAATGAACAGGATCCGAGACATTAGGAAAATTTGTGAAGTACAAATGAAAAATAGAAAAATAAGTCGAATAAGTTGGGGAACAGTGGAATTTTAGCGGAAGCATGTATGTCTTGCATCAAATTGGATGATTAAAGTACCTCCTTCATAGGTCATCACTTGCTACTCATATGAGTCGGAAGTTTCACCACATAAACGCTCAGAAATTTTGTCTTGTATTACAAGTTTTCATTTGCTTTAAAGTTGTTCTACCTTGTTTTTGGATTTTGATGTAATTTTAGGCCAATTTGCATTTCTTGAAGACTATTACCTTTTGGTATATAACACATATTTTAATTTTTTTTTTGAGAATCTTGTTAATATGTTGCATATCATTTAGGGGCAAAAGGAAATAAATGATAACCATTGCTTTAGGTGGTTTAGTATGCGGAGATGATGAATTTGTAAATTTGAAGGTTCATAGCATAGGATTTGGTACAATTTGTTAGTTTATCTTGCCAATTTACTTAGAAAATCCCCGCAATTTTTTTCCTTTATTAAAAAAATGTTAATTGCCGCTAAAATCATCAAATTTGGCCGAATCTAGAATGTCACATGAACTTTAAAATCCGAAAGACAATGCGTGAATTTTAACGAGGTTCAGTTGTCGCTATTATTTGCCGCAAAAATCATGAATTTTGGCCGAATTTTAGTATTTCACATGAACTTTAAATCGAAAAGAGAATACGTGAACTTTTAATTTTTCTAATATTTCTCATGATGAACCATTCCAACGCAATTGAAGCTGAGTTGGAGATGACGTGGTGTCATGCCGGCGTATCTTCAATATTGTTGGCTTGACTTAAATATTAGCCGCTAAAATCATGATCTTTGGCCGAATTCTAAAATGTCACATGAACCTTAAAATTTCAAAGATAAAATATGAACTTTTAATTTTTCTGATTTTTCCCATGAAATCAAATTGCCCCAAAATCGAAGTAGACTTGAAACAACCAAAAATGACGTCACAATCAAATCGAAAATTACGTGGCAAAATAAAAAATGATTTCACGCCAGCAGGGATTAAGCCACATCATCTCCAACTCAATTTTGATTTAGCCGAATTTGTTCGTCGTGTGAAAATTTAAAATAAAAATAAAAATTCACATATTGTCTTTCTAATTATAGAATTCATGTGACATTCTAAAATTCGATCAACACGAAGCAACATTCTAAAATTCATTGTGTAAGAATTCATGGGCAGGTAACCTTTTTTTTTTTTAAAAAAAAGGTGTCACACGAAGCAACAACAAAGTATCAGTTGTAACATACAAGATTGCATCTTGGTTTAATCAAAATATGGATGGGTTCGGTAGTTGTCGGCTCTACCGGGAATTTTTCAGGTATTTCGTTCCCTATTTCTTACAACTACAAATTGAATAAACAAAATAAATATATATACAGTGAAACAACCTCCCACTATCTTTTTCTATTAAATCATCGATTAATAAACTCTTCTTTCCTTTTCTTTGTCTGTATAAAGATGATTAACTTCAAACACAAGCATTTCCATAATCTTTAACAGGAGTTTAATTAAACTTGGAATGAATGATTACCTAACTACTTTGGATACATATCATTTGACAATATGCCAATAACAACCCAAAAAAGATGTATTACCTTCTATTTTCCAACACCAAAACAGATAACAGATTGTGGACTATTTCTTTATTGCTAACCAATCATTGCTGGTACACAATTTACATTACCTTACATTACAATTACAATGATGGTGGTGGAGAATAACCTTAAAACAAAACTGTGCATAGCACGGGAAGCAATTCAAATTTTATAGTATCAGAAAATTTCAAATAAGAATAATTATTGTCAAATACTATATTTGTTTCTAAACAATAGTTTTTTTTTTTTTTGTATTTTGATACGTCTATAAAAATTATTCTATTTCAATTTACAAGACACTACTCCAGAATAAATTACGCTTAATATGTCAACTTATTTATTCTTTCTATCATATGGGCTACCACTTTCTCCACTCAATATTAATCATTACTAACATTACCCTTAAAACAAAAATATTTAAATATATAATTTAATATCCCTTTTTATAAAAGTTAAATACATATATATATATATATACTATTATTTATTAAAATTTAATATTATTTAATAATTATAGTTATTAGTATCAAATAATTTTTTACCCAAAATATATATAAAAATTGAATAATCTAAATCATAATTAAAATTTAATTTCTAATATATGTATATAACTAATTATTAATCTAAAATTTTATATTAAAATGAATACAAATTTTATTATAACTTTTTGCTTTAAGACTAAAATTTTCCAAAATAAATCACTATAATTTTCTACACTTTAGCTGCATTAAAAATCGTTATAATTAAAAATTATGGGAATAAAAAACACAAAAAGTAAATGCAGAAAAATATAGAAAATAAAATCAAAATTGAAAAAGAAAACAAAGAAGAAAAGTTGAATGTCACATCATATAGAGAATTCATTTCAAGCAAAAAGTTTAAGGACAGAGAAGGCAGAATTTTTTGTAACTTGAATTATAAATTATAATTTATTTGTTTCAAATCTATTTTTAATTTTTTTTGTACATCAAATTATTTTTTTTCCATGATCCTTAATTTAAGATCCATCTTGAATATAATTTTACTAATCAAAATTTGAATTATAATGAAATTGGCGGGAATGTGTGTGTATTTCATATAGATATATTATATATGATATACACATATCACTCTCAAACTTGTTTATCGAGTTTGTTCTTGCATGATTGTCCACTTTTTTCATGTACAAGTAAGTAAATTAGGGATGCCGCATAATTTGCCAAGTACGGTTTCAGTCGCATATTGAAGAATTGAGTGTATTCAGTCTAAGATGATGCCCAAAATACGCAACATAGATGGTTGGCCCATACTGCACTTAGCTTTGGCTTCTCACTTCGAGTTAATAAATCTACCTTTTTAGGATTTAAGTTAATAAAAATGTACTTTGTTGAGAGATATTTCATACCCCAACACCAAATATATATATATTTTACATATACAAAGTAAATAAATAATTATTTAGCTCATAAACCGGCATTTTATAGCTCCTCCCCTGGTTTTTCTTGATTTGGAATTATCTCCACAATTGTATGTTATTTGACAAAACTTGATGCAATTTTTTCTTAAGAATATAATAGCTATGGAAGCCCAAAATTGGCCTCTCTTCGCGTGCTAGTGTCGATTCTGTTAAGACTAAGACATTACAAACTAACATTGTATAATTATCTCGACAAAATGAATGAAGAAAATACTAGTTCAATTTCGCGTCAACGTAGATCACTCAGACAACCAACTAGTATTATATTGTGCTGTAATAAACCAAAAACACGAGAAACATATGTACATAGTCAAATGTATGTATGCATACATGAGAGGGAGATTTAATCAGAAAGTTTGGTGAGGAAGAGCAGCAAAAGTTGCTTATGATGCCGGTGATGGAGCAACAACAAGTCATTGATTCTCAACGAAAACATACAAATCGCCAACCCCTTCTTAACTCCCTCTATATATATACTTGAGTTTCACTTACACACAAAGCACACTCAATTAAAACTGGTCAAGTAAAGCTAGTAATCATGGAGAGCCCCAACAAGAAATCTGCTCAAAAGGTGAGTTTCCATGGCTTATAACCTGTCCTTTTGGCTATAACAGTTAGGTCTCTTCTCTTCCCGCTCAAAGATATTTTTACTACTCCGCAGCGAGGATCGACCAGAAACACCACTGGCTTGTTTCAGCCATCAGCCAGCAGTAGCAGCAGCAGTAGCAATTTCTTTTCTGGAGTATGTTCACATTTGAATGATCCATCCCTTCTTTCACACTAGATTATTTATAATCAGAAATGTTAAGAATAAATGAACCAACCAACTATTTAGTTAGACAAATTTGAGCATAAAAGAACAATATGTATGTATGTATTGAAGATGTTATTGGCAAATGTAGATTGTTCACAAGTCTGGGATAAAAGAAAACACTAAGCCATCAGAGTTCAGACTCCATACGCAGCAACGAGCAGCACAGCGCAAAATATTCAACTCCTCTGTAAGCTCACACAACCCTCATTTCAAAATATATATATGTAGGAAACACCATCTAGCACGAACAACTTGTCACAATATAAGAAAGTGCAGGTTGCGATCAAGTTCTACATCATAGAGCAGCACAAGAAGCAAGTAGAGAAAGTGCTCAAGGTATATATACCATAAACATGCATAAAATTTTTGTCAATCTAGTTCATTATAACAAAAGTATCCTACTTGTGGTAGGTGATCGAGGAGGAAGAGGTTCGAATGCTGAGACGTGAGATGGTTCCTAGAGCGCAGCTGATGCCAATCTTCGACAAACCATTCTCACCTCAAAGGTAACCCATATCTATAAACTGCAGAATCTATAACCGAAATGTCCAGTTTACCTTAATTAGCAAAGACCTAACAACGTTTCTTTGACCCATCAAACAGATCAACGAGGCCTTTGACAGTTCCTCGAGAGCCAAGCTTCAAGATGGCTGCCTGCAAGCACGACTGCAGCTGCAGATAAATTACATTTCAGAATTATCCAACAACTCCAAGACGACTAATCAGTAGGATCATGCTTAGATTTGAATTTGTGGTGGTGCTCTTAATTTTCCTGGTTTGCTCCCATAAATCTTGTAATTGTTTGAGTGAGTGGTAGTAAGTTTGGAATAAACAGACATGTACTCGAAAATAACTTCCTTTCCTTCTTCATATTTGGCAATATATATTCAACCTCTTAATCACGAATCTGATGTGCTTAGCTATTTTGATATGCTAGCAGTGAAGTCTCATATCATCACTTCACAAAGCTTGAAATAGAGATTAGAGAGAGAAGAGAAAGAGAGAGAGTGGGGCAAAACTCGAAATTAACTATGATAAACTGAATCCCGTTTCACAGAAAATTAACAGCTAACAAATACCTACAGCTCTACAAGGCAAAGCCTTTCAAATATTCAGGATCACGCTTCGCCCGTTCCTGAAACTTCTTAAACCAGCGGTCCAAGATGTCGGTGGGCACAATCAGCTTTGAACCATCAACTGCACAAAACGACTGCATGAAATTGAATAGATTCTCGCCGACCTTGAGAGCCAGCCGCTCGATCTTCCTCTCGGCGGCCACGTCGAGCGACGGCAGCGCAGATAGGTCCTCCACGGAAACCCCAATTTTGGCAGAAAGGGGCGTGGAGTCGGCCGTCAGCTGAGGGATGCCGGCGCTGCCGGGGTCAGGCCACGGCAGGGAGAGCACGGCGGAGGGGCGAGCGGGCGTGACGGCGCCGCAGAAGAGGAAGGGGCTTCCCGGAGACTGAATGTAGACGGCGAGGGCCTTGTCCGGCGGCAGGTTGAAGTTGTTGAGCAGGAAGATGCAGACTTCTCGGATGGAATCGTAGGATTCGCCGACGAAGTGGTTCATGTCGAGAAGCCAGTGGGTGGCGTCGATTTGGGCGAAGGTGGAGATGTCGAGGGGGAAACTGCGGTTCGGGAAGACGACGCCGAACATCTTCGTTGATCTGCGATTCAAGGGCGATTTGGGTTTGGGGGAAAAATTGAAGCGGGAATTTGTGGAGGAAGAAGCGGGTTCTCAGGGTTTAGAGAAGTCGTGAGAGCCCCCTGCGTCGAACAATCTAGAAGTATCCAGCGGAAAATGGAAATTTCGGAAGGAGAAAAAGGAAATACTAGTATTACAACTATCGATAAAAAAAAAATAAAAAAAAAAAACTATCGATGTACAGTATTACAAGTATCGAAGGAGAAAATACTCGAGTCACCACAGGAAAATAAGTTTCTCAAATTTTCTCCATTGTATTTGAAAAATATTATCCATTCGACAAGTTATGTGAAAAAGAAATAAAAATATATATTTTCTACCACAACTACATAAATAACAGTGCAGGAAGCGTGATGAAATCATTCTTACTGGTGTAGAACGGTGAACTTATACTCCCTCCGTCACATTTCAGATGACCTACTTTCCTTTATGGTTTGTCCCAATTCAGATGACTCATTTCCTTATATGGCAAAAAATTAGGAAATAATAAGGGATCAATTAATTTTTTTTCTCTCTTCATTAATTTAACTAACAATTCATTTCTCTCTCCTTCTCATTTCTCTCTCCTTATTCTAAAATGGGACGGAGGGAGTATTATTATTAATAAATCAGGTTATTTGGGTCAGGCCATTCGGACCGCGGATTAATCGGGTTATTCCGGCCGAATTGTGAGCCAGCCCATCGAATTACAATGAAAAAATAAAAATCCTCATTAAATCCTAGGGTTTGGACCTCTTTTCTTTCTTCCTCCACCCAAATCATCACCTACGTACTCGCCTCCACCGCAACGCCACCGCCACCGCTGCCACCACCACCACCACCACCACCACCACCGTCGTCTTAGTACTTGACCGCTCGCATTTCTGTCGCATAATCGCCCTCGTATTGTTCGGTGGACGGTGGTAACTTTCTCTATTCACTCATCTCCATAGTGACTACTACTGTAATTCAATTATCCATCTATGCTTTATTATTGATTCTACCTTTGCTATTGCTGTTACTGTAGTTGCAATTTTTAAGAAAATACCAAGCGCTTGAGTTGTGTTTTTGATTTGTTGGTGTATCTGCTGGTTTGTTACTGTATATATATATATATATATATTTGAAAGCGAAGTTTTTTATTTATAACTTTGATGGGTTAGAATTTGGAATTGTTAAGTTGCTAATAATGAAATTAGTAGACGTTAGTTTATCCAATCAATAGCTTACTGCTTACCTATGTTTGACCCTCTTTGAGCAGAGTTCTTTTCTTTTCTAACTTCTTTTCATGATTATAGTGGAAAAGTTTGGAGGTTAGGAATACTATGCAATATATTGAAGCTAAAATGTTTTGACTTTGAGAATTCTCACGAAATAAAGCTGAAATGTTTTGAACTTGAGAATTCACATGAAATATCCAGAATGCTTAAATTTCGTTTGGAAACATAGATCTAAGGAATAAAACTAGAAAAAGTGATAAAAGAACAGGGCAATTTTGAGTAGGAGTTGAACTATTTTTGCTCATTTTTGGTAATTTATATTTTGGGCCGACGGGTTAACCTGAAACCTGAAGGGTTATGGTTAGTGTAGGAGATTTCTAACCCGAAAAATTTGCAACCGATTGACATCGCGAGCACACGGATTGAGATAGATAAGTAGTTTTACAATTTTACTTCTATTCCCCCGTTGTTCCAAGAGCCCGTGCTCTAAATTCTACCTAGGGTTCCTCACAACTCCGTGAATTTTCTCTCCACCTCTTTAATCCTTCGATTCTAGGTACGCTAAATGTTCAAAATAATCCGATTTTCTCAAATTGTGCCTTGCGAGGGTATTTTCTTTGAATAGTTTTCACCAGTCAATTTTGTTGCAATCTTTGTCCATCTGGCCATTTCATTTGCTGTAGTTATCAACATATTAAATTAATTCAATTTCAAATCTTTATTGTGCTCTTCTGAAGATTTGAGCTTTGGCTTTCGCGACTATTTTTTTTCCTTTGGGGGGGGGGGGTGGGGGGAGGGAGATTTAGCAACGGTTATGTGAAATTTTTCTTTAGTGCAAAAGTTATGTTTATGGAGTTCGAGTTCTAGTTGTTGATTTATAGCGTAGCGGATGCTCACAAGTGAATAGCCGATCAGGTCACTGACATATTTGTTTGTTAAACACTTTCCAAGCTCTTATTATCTTAGCCTTTATTTGATGATCTGGAGAAAGCGTTCATGTTCACTAGAAGTGAAGGTTTTGCTCTACTATGTATGAAGTTGATTAGAATGATGGTTTTCTCATTTGCCATATTTTCCTTGCTAACTTGTTTAGTTGTTGCTTTATTGTTTTTTCGAATGTGTAGCTTTAAGTTTGTTGGAAGAAGTAATTGGTTGTAATTCTGTTTGATGGAAAAATTCTTCTGACATGATGGTTTAGGCATTTGATGATTCATAATGGCCGAAATTAAGTCATCTGGGAGGCCAATTGATCAGTTACTGGAGAAGGTCCTGTGCATGAACATACTTTCTTCTGATTACTTTCGAGACCTATTGAGATTGAAGACATACCACGAAGTCATTGATGAGATATATGTTACTGTGACACATGTTGAGCCATGGATGACTGGCAATTGCCGGGGCCCATCAACTGCCTTTTGTCTTTTATACAAATTCTTCACCATGAAACTTACAGTCAAGCAGATGCATGGCTTACTAAAGCACCCAGATTCTCCTTATATAAGAGCAGTAAGTAGTGTCTTAGCATATTCCTATTGAAGCACCAATACTTAAATATTTCATGCAATGGAAGGATATTATTTGTTGATTATGAGGAAAAAGGTGTGGTGTTTGGCCAAAGGTGCCTTTTTACTTTTTAGTGGTTCTGATTAATCCTTTAAATATAAATGAGCTACTAGTATGAGTTTTATCTTGTCCCCATTCAAGGAAAACTTAAGAAAGTGTTGGGTGACATTTCTGAAGGTGTTTTGTAGATATTCTTTAGATCTTATAAACTTTGAGAACAAGCTTTTTAGGTTCTTATAGTCTTGAAAGCAAGGAGATTTTAGCTCATAGAACAAGTAGATTTTATTTCGTTCGAAATCTTTCTAACCAAACTTCATTTATTAGGTTTATACAGCCAAGCTTTGTGATTATGAAACATTTGGAAATAGTGCTTCGTGATTTTATTAGGTTTGTACAGCTGCCATTTAATCTTCAGACTGGAGACAGACTAGGTAGTTAAGGTAGAATATAACTTATTTCGTATTGCAAATTGTCATTCATGTAATAACAAGGAGGAATATGCAAGTGGGTTTCGCTAAATTTGTTTCTAGATTAGTGTTTGAGTTTTTATCACTTAAGCTATCACAACGCAAGATATGTTGAAGCACAACATCAAGTAATGAAATACACAAGAGATATGCAAACTGCTATGAGGGCATAATGCCAGCGGTTTAAAATTAAATGTAATAATCACCTCAAGAATAAAAATTTCCTCGTGAGCAGCTACTAACCAGTACCCATGATTGTGGTGGCTAGTGATGCTGGAAGATAAGCCATATTAGTGGGATTTATATGGCAAGAAGGATTTGTTTTGGTATTTATTTGTTTCCATGGATTTAGAAGTCTTTTCTCCGGTCTTATCTCAGCATAGACATAGACGTAGGCACCAACTTTATCCCATTGTTAGCAAATAAATTTTGAGTAATATTTAATTAATTTTATAGAGTCAATAGCTAGTAAAGATGTAAATTAGTGCTCCTTCCATCCCGGTAAAGATGTTACACTTTGTGGATGGCATGAGATTTTAGGAGCTTTTGTTTATGGTGTTTAAATAGAGAGAGAAGAAGTTGTTGGATGAAAAATTATTGGATTTATTAATGACGAGAGAGAAAAAATTATTTAGGATATAACTTTTTTTTCAAATATGGAGTATGACATCTTTGGTGGGACAAATCAAAAAGGAAAGTGAGACATCTTTATTGGGACGGATATATTCATATTGTTTATTTCTTATTATATGTTATGCTATGCTATATGCAACATATTGTCAAATTTCACAAAATTTATCACTGATTACTCAATGTTGTTAGCTTTTTTGAAATATTATTACCATTGTTGTTAAAAGTGGGCGTGGGGCGCACGAGGCGAGACTGAAATCGTACCCCCCAAGGTGGCTGGGCCGAGCTAGATGCAGGGTGGGCGGCTGGGGTGAGGCTATGACGCTGCGACAGATCAAAGAGTACACATTTATACTTCTACACCCTCCTCTATAGTTAATCCTCCCAATATCTCTCTCTCTGTCTCTAATCTGTCTCTCTGTCTCTAACTGGTTGACAATATTGGTGCTCATTAATTTTTGCTTTAATCCATTTTCGCCATTAATGTTTCAAACCATGGGGACCCTACACTCATTATACCTCTGCACCTTCCTCTATAGTTAATCCTCCCAATATCTCTGACTGTTTGACAACATCGGTGCTCATTTAATGTGTCATTTACTCCATTTTCGCCATTAATGTGTCAAACCATGGGGACTACCTATACTCTTTTAAACCTCTACACCCTAAATACACATATATTCAAATTCAAACCATTAATGCAGTTTGCTGTTTCTGCTACAAATTGTATTAGTGTGCCCCGATTCGTGGGGCACGCACCCTGTCACCCCATCGCCCCGCGCTCCGGAGTTTTACCTAATCACCCTGGTGTGCCTCGCGCTCCTAACAACACTGATTGTTACTACTAAAAACACCTGAGCAATGCTCATAACAGGAAAATGATGCGCACTTGACTTGAGGCCTTGGGACAAGGAACTGTTATATTTAGTCAATTCTTGAAGTATATGCAGTTATGGAGCCATCACCCCTTTTTTCCTTGTCTCTCGCCTTCTAGAAGCATTTCTTTTCTTATTCACTT
The DNA here is from genome assembly GCA_034509125.1 of Monilaria moniliformis. Classification (NCBI taxonomy): domain Eukaryota; kingdom Viridiplantae; phylum Streptophyta; class Magnoliopsida; order Caryophyllales; family Aizoaceae; genus Monilaria; species Monilaria moniliformis. The sequence goes on from JAYDZE010386913.1 coordinate 15,674, forward strand.
ACTCATAGTCTTAGATCACTAATATGTCAGCCATATATGTTGCTGATATGCTAATATGCAGTCAGTTTTGTTAGTTGTTTCACCAAGCTTTGCTGAGAAATTACTAATGATAAGTTTTGCAGGTTGGATTTCTTTACTTGAGGTATGTTGCAGATCCAAAGACATTATGGAGTTGGTATGAACCATACCTAACAGACGATGAGGTAAGACCTATACTCTGTGGTTGCTTCAGCCATCAAGTGATTCATGTAATACAACACCCTAATTTTTAGTTGTCATGCAATCTGAAGAAAGTATATAATGTTTTTCTGTGTTTCTGTGGAGCAGGATGGACAATTATACATTAAAAATGTCTCCAGTATCTCTTTTTCTGTGTAGGAACTGATTAATATGGTTGTGCATTGCGTTTAAAATCTTACATCTAGGGATAAAAAGTGGTTATCCACAAACTATCTGCATTTCTATCTGTTCTTTTTAGAACTTGGCATTCTAAGATAAGATTAAGTATCATTATATTCTTTACTGCTAGAAAGTCAACATGAAGTGTCTCAAATTATCGATAGTTAGTATCATAGAAGTCTCTGTTCTGGCCTACTTCCAGTAATTTGTGCATAACGGGCAACTGTGTGAATCATTTCAGCTATCCTGCATTCTTGCTGTGAGTTTGTGATCTCTGTGAGTGGATTGTGGTCTCTCTTTGCGGGTTCTGTATTTACTCCTTATGTGATTTGTGAATCATCTTTTATGTGTTTCTGATACCTGATCGCCCAGGATGGAAGGATTTTACAATTCCTCAGTGGTGCATCAGCATGATTCTTGTGCAGGTGCATTGTGTTTGTGTGCAAAGTTAAACTATCATTTGGAAAAAACATGGGTCTTGTGTCTTTCAATAACAGTTTTAAATGCCTGGATATGATGACATCCCACTTCCATTTCTAGATTTTCTTTTAATGTACTTTTGTGGAGGCTTCAGGGATTATGAACCACTACAGTGAAGCTTGTGTGAGGAATTTAATATCCAAACACTGAGTCATTTTGTGAAATAGTCGGATTTGTACGTTGTAGCGACTTACAGTTATAAGTAATACTTCCTTCACATCAATTTTGTTTCCATTTAAGCTTTTGCTATCACATTGAGCATATTTTCATGGGTGTTCTTAATTCTGTTTTAGGAATTCTCTCCTGGTTCTAATGGCAGGATGACAACAATGGGTGTCTATGTACGTGATCTGCTTCTTGGACAGGTTGTACATCATTTTCTTATTTTGCTTTAGGGCTCAGTCAAATATCTTTCATTTCATTCTATGTTTGTTTTTAGATAAAAAGCCTCACATGGCTGCTTACATATTTGTTTCTTCTTTTGCAGTATTACTTTGACACACTTTTCCCCCGCATTCCTGTTCCTGTTATGCGTACTATTGTAGCCAATCTTGAAAA
>JAYDZE010387024.1:0-17109 GCA_034509125.1 Monilaria moniliformis
TTTGTGGGCTGGGCCGCATTGTCACTGGGCCAGGCCTAGCAAAATGGGCCGGACTTGTAGGGGATTGAGTCGCGTATACTATCAGCCGCTTTCTGTCCCATAAGACGGGCCGACGACTGTTGGCCAGTACTTTCAACCATCGAAGCATTCAAGTCGAATGCATCGGCCACTCCGCTTGTAAAGTATGGCCGCTTGTAAAGAATTGGGCTTTCCCTAAACCCTAAAAATCAGCAACAATTCAATTTTTAATTGTTACGTTAGTATTTCACTTTTCAGCCACAAAATCATTATTTTAGCCCCATATAATTTAGCTCCAAATCAGCCATAGCTCTATTTTATCATTTTTTAATTCTTCAATTCTATTTATTTATTTTAATTAACTTATTTGTAAAATGAAAACATTAAATTCGAAAAAAATACTTAGTTAAAATTTCAAATTACATTATTTAAAAACTGAAAACGACATAATTGAAATTCCTAATATTAGATAGATAAAAAACGCCGTACAAATCCTCATTTAGTCCTAATTTCTTTTCAAGGAGGGCGACCAACTTTGCATGCTTTCGAAGCTGCACTTCGTTCATGTGCGAAGTGTCCTTGAAAAACATCTTCTGGTACTCCTTCAGCAACATCGCCCGAGTCATGTCGTCTACCGACGAGTCTGAATTTCCACCACTGCCTTCTGGCGCCTTCTTCTTCCCTTTTCTTTTCGCCGCTTTCTGTCCCATAGGATAGGTCGACGACTGTTGGCCAGTACTTTCATCCATCGAAGCATTCAAGTCGAATGCATCGGCCTCTCCGCTTGTAAAGTATTGGTGGGAGGCGGTGTGCTTGGTTCTTTTAGGGCCGGATGAGGAGTCGGTGCCGCCGGAAAATTTAGGGTGATTTTGCACAATTGCCCACACCTCTTCGTATTTGAACTATTTCAGTTCCTCGCTGTAGATGGTGGCGTGAGCTTGTTTGCGAATGTTTTCCCAACTATGGCCGCTCGACCATATTTTCTGGTGGTTGATGTGTAGCCGGCGAATTTGGCTATCTTGGTTTGAACTCGGCCCCAATGCTTGCGGATGTTGTCGTAGTTGCGCTCCAACGCCCACGCCGGTTTGAGCGTGTTGTATTTTTCCGCAATCATCTCACAGAAGACGCAGACCCTTTGTCTGTTTCCGATCACCGGATCTTCGGACACATCAATATAGCATTGGGTTACCAACTCCATCTCCTCAATACCATATTTTTTCTATCCAACTTCACGCGCACTGGGGCTGCCTTCTTCCCTTTGCCTTCACCCGTCACGGGAGGGGACAGGTTGAACTCGTTGATGGTATACATCTCGTCGACGAAGTAGTCGCCGACGTTGATCGACGACAAGGCTGGAGTAAGGGCGTCATTATTCGGCGCCGCATTCAGAGTACCCAACATGAAAGCCGATGGATCCAAACCCTTATTCCGACAATACTCAAAATATTCGAGTGCCTGCAGTGGTGGAGGATTTTCTCGAATTTGGATCTATAAAATAAAATAAGAGAATGAAAATGAAGAAGAAAATTAGAAGGGATGTTGGTGAGAATGAGAGTGAAAGTGGATGGATTTTATAAAGGAAATTGAGTGTCTTGTGAAGCTACATGTCATACCATGAAGCTCCCATCAAATCAACGCAGCTTTTTAAAAAAAAATAAAAAAGATCCGCAGTATTTGCAGCGAAGCAGGCTGTAGCGCTGTCGCGCCGCGGCGGCCGCAGCCCTAGTTTCCGCCGCAAGCGCAGCGAATCGCGCGGCTAAGGCGCCGCCGCCTACCCCAACCCGACCGCCGTTGTTTTCCCCCCTTTTGCAGTTGGGTTATTGATGCTCTTATATACAAAATGTAACTATGTTTACATGTGGATGCACGATTTTTCCTCATAATAATCACATGAGATAGAGAGTCAACCCTATTGGCATGATTACACACTTTCACTACAGCCATTCTCACACATCAATCATCAAATTCCTAACTCCATAACTCTAAATGTAATCCTAATGGGGAGCAATTGAACTTCCACTATAGCTCCTTCATCAAATCACATGTGCAATTGGATAATTTTCAATAAAATATTCTAAAAGATAATTTATCTAAGTAGGGGCTTCAAATATCCAGGACATGAGAAGAAACATGGAGATATTTCTACGCTCCTTAGTTGCTTTTCATTTTGAGCTAAAATTGGCATAAACAATGTACATAAAAATTACGAAGAACCAAATCTAAAAAAATAACAGTGGGGTAAAAACCGTAATTTCTGTGCCGGCACGGTCAAAAGTTAACAGGCTGGATCGTAGGGGTATCTCCCGAAATCGGCGAGTTTTCGGGAGCGGTTTTTGCAAAACGACGCCGCCGTGGAGAGGTGCGCCTTCGGCGTCGTCCTTGGTTCTCCGGCCACCGCCACCTCTGGCGGTGCTACCTTCTGATTCCAGTTGCGGTTCGGGCTGGGTCGCACCATCGGGCTCAGACAGAACGTGAGACTCGATAGGCTTTTGCCGTGCGACGCCGCTTTGCCTCCGCCTCGCCGTGCCGACGTCGGCGTCCTCCGCGGCGTCTGCCTCCAGCCTTGTGAGTCCGACGAGTAACCGCTCGTTCCGCCGTGGCAATGCTCGTCGTCGTGATCGGCGTTTCTGGCCGGCGACATCCCCCTCCCGCGATTCTGTCCGGTTCTAAACGCGGTTTCGTCGATTGAGAACGTCGAGACCTTCTTTTCCCGGCGGCCGCGGATGATTTTATTGAACCATGCCGGAGAAGCCGAGCAGGAATCGACCGAAACCGTAGGATCGGAAACCAGATCGGCGCCCAAATCCGATTTTCTCTCCGGATTCGATCTGAAAATCCCCCAAAAAAGAGAAGAAAACCTACTCCTGGATTTTTTCTTAATCTCGATTGTAATTGAGCGATGAGGCCTCAATTGGGGAGTGCTGTAGAAGAGCTGGTGCTGGCCGTGGGGCCGACACGTGGCGGCGGCGCCGGTGTCCGATTTCCGTCTCGAAATGTAGGGTGAAACGGAGCGGGGAAATAATGGAGGCTGCGGCAGCTGTGAGTCGGACTTGCGGCTATCTTGTAGCGCATGTTTGAGCGCGTGCGCCTGCGCTTGCGCGGAGATAACGGTGACGAGACGTTCGCGGAGACAGGAGGCGCAGACGCCGACGCTGCAGCTTTGGTCGGCCGGGTGTTTCTTGCACCTCATTTATCTCTCTATATCTATCGGAATATGTATATGTATGTAACTCTGCAAATTTTGTGTGTGTGTTTATTGGAAAACTTTGATGGGACCGATTGGCCAGCCAGATTGTGGCATTGTTTTGGGGGCGAAAGGGAATTCGAGGATTTGATGAAGATTACGAAGTCCTTTGTTCTCGTCCTTGCTGTTTGCATCCGACTTTAGAGAGAGAGAGACGGAAGCACAGATTTATGAGCTTTTATAGAGTGAGAGAGAGAGATTAGAGATGGAGAATATGGTTGTGTGTGGCTGAGGGGTTGGAGCTAAGTGGCGAAACTGTATCAAGATTTTATTTTATCTTTTTCTATAAATTTGGTATTTGCTAGTATTAATAATAATGCTTATGGCATTGAGTTGGTATAAATAATGTTGTATTTTGGTGTAAGTGGTTCAATTATATAAAAATGGATTTGTGGTTGTTGGTGAAGTGTAATAATGAAGGGTTCCTTGTTACAGAAAAAATAATGAAGCCTTCCTCACCTAAGTAGTTTTTAGGTGGCAAACAATGCTTGTGTTTTACATGAACCAATTTATCTAGAACAACTTCATCTGGAGGCTACAATTAGTGGTGTTTATGGTTTCAAAATCGTCGGTTTCGGTTTGGAATCGTTGGTTACAGTTTTGTGGGCACCAAAACTGTAACCGAACCATGAGGGTTAGAGACGGTTCCGGTTTTGAACCGAAAACAGTTGTTCTGGTTCTGGTTCTGGTTCTGGTTCTGGTTCTGGTTCTGGTTCCAGTTCAAAACCGACAGTTTTTAGCCGGTTTCGGCGATTTCAGTTCCGGTTTTCCAATTTTTCGATTTTTATTTTCTATATTTTTTATAATTCAAGATGATTCAAATTTGAAATCAAAGTCGAAAACAAATGTAAAAAAGTAGATCGATTTATTACTATAAGAGAAATTATAATAAATTACAATGAGTCATGAATAAATAAAGGGGAAGAAATAAGGAAAAAGACTTGAGTTCAATAATAAAAAAATTACAATAATGGAGATTACTCTTGTGATTTTACTAAAAATAGTAAATTTGGAAATTCTATTGAAACAGTTAAATCCTTTTAGAGAAATTATGTAACAACACATTCATGTTGGATATTTGGGGTAGTTATTGAGCTTGTTTAACTGTTTCCACAAAAAAAATTAATTTAATGTTTAATTTTACAATACGGAAGACTGTAAATTCTCGGCCGATTGTCAAAGGATCGTTGGTCACCTTAGAGACGCGGAACGAGAACTAAACCAAGTGAGTCAGAAGAAGAACATTGTAGAATCGGTATTTTCATAACATAAGGACGAACTAACTTATGACAATGACAAGTTTAGCAAATAAGGAGAGTGTTGAGATAAGAAAGAAGAAATGATTGTGGAGAGTGTGTTGTGTGTGTGATTTGATGAAATATGGAGAAATAGGGGGAAAATGGCACGTAAAACCGCCAGTTTCCTCGCAGAACCACCGATTTTGGCGCCAAACCACCGATTTTCTACCAAAACCATCAGTTTTGTTGTAGAAACCGCTGGTTCTGCAGCTATTTTCAAACCCTAGCTCTGTCCCTATCACCTTAGCCCTCCGACCCTATATAGCCGTCGGTTTAACCGTGAAACCGCCGGTTTCGATTCCAAAACCGTCGGTTCCGGTTCCTCCGCAACATGAACCGTAACCGAACTGCCTCATAATTTTTCCGGTTTCGGTTTAACCGTGGGAAGCCGGTTCCGGTTCGAACCGGCGGTTCCAGTTTAACCGAGCATCCATAGCTATAACCATATTCATATATATTCATCAAATCAATAACTTTAATTTCTAGTCATTCAATTAGGCTGATATATTGATAGATATGATTTGAAATTAAAAGTGAAATATCTAATCATGTATTCACTAACAATATAATTTTATAAATTTAACCTATAATATTAGGTTCACTAGATGTTATATTGTTTTAGAAGTACATTTAGTGTATATATAACAAAGTATCAACTAAAGCACTGCACCGTATGCAGTAGGGACCACTACACCACATCTAGACGAGATTGAACCCAAGACCTGTCACTAATAAGAATTTTGTGGTGTCTCAACTTTGCTATTTAAACTAGACCTCATTAACTAATGACTATAATGTTATGTTCAGAGTTGAAAGTAAATTGACTTGGAGCCATTCGAGGAATGTATTATTTATCTTATTAAGCTCATAAACTGCAAGGGGTCATTATGATATATAATAACGTGCAATATGGATTAAAATAGAAGATCTTATCATTAATGTTGGAAATTAATAAGTAATTAATTGTTCATACTATCATAAACAGAGAACATCTTATAATTTTTTAAGAAATGAGTAAGTAACTAATAGTTCATATTATTGGATTTAAAACTATTCAAGTTTTTGAGGGTTATATTTTTTTAGAATAATTTTAGGGTTATAAATATAGACATCCAATATGAGTATTTCGTGAACAAGTTGTTGTTGATACGAGGCTCACATTATGTATATAAATGGATTGAGTCGGAACTAAGTTTCGGTATGTTTATAATTTAATTTGTGAATAATGTGTATAAGTGGTTAATTTATAGGGGTGGTTAATTTATAGGGCTATTGGTCGGAAAAATTATGAACTTAGGGTGAAATATGGTATTTTCCTTAAGTTTTAAAAATGGTCACAAAAATCATCAGTTTTACGAAATATGCCAATTTCCCATGAGGGGTCATTCCTGCAATGGTTGAAATCTGCGTGGCACTTAATCCTATGTGGTTTATTTCAAATTTACATGGCAGTCCATTGACATTATGGGCGTGATGTAGACTTGAAGTGACATACAATTATTGATTATATTAAATAATTTAAATAAAAATCAATTTTTTTTAAAAAAAAAATCAATGTATACGGTAGATTACGAGGCGATGTTCCACCCCCTTCGCTTCTCTTGGAGTCGATCTCTGGTGATGACGAACTTGGCGGCGATGGAGATGCAGATTCCCTATGCGACAAATCACGCGCCGGAGTGGACGACGTTAATTTCCCATGCAACAACGCAATATTCTGAATCTCAATTAGGTCACGGGATTAGATAACCAATTCCTAGGGCTCAAACTGTTTGCTAGCGAAAGAAGTGTAAGTTGAGGAAGAATTCGAAGTCGAACCATTGAAATTCTCCACACCAATGGAACTCTCCCTACGATTTAACGAGACCTTGAGAGAGTAGAACTCATCATCTTCATCGTCTTTGCTCGACGCCAGAAGACGACGACGAAAGCGGCGGGGGACGAAGGGGCTTAGGCACTCCTACTTTGAAAAGGCTCCACTCCCTGGACAAGACGCCGTAACCGACATCAGATGAATGAGAGCAAATTAGAACACCTCCTCTCTCTTTTCGAAGAGGGCGAAACCAGTCCTCACACTCCATCTTTCTCCATTCCCGAATTTCGCATTCAAATTGCAATGGCATCACGTGACCATATCGACAACGTAATCTTCTAAACACCCACCGTTGTGGTCCATTAATTGTTTGGATCTTCTATTCCAAAAAATGGGGTTTTTTTAACATTTGCAAATGGCAAGAGGATGATTTTTGGGGCGGTTTTGTGGGGGAAAATGCTTCTGGGCATTTAGGTTTTGATTGAGTTGAAGAATGTCAGTAATTGTTGTTGATTTATGATGTTGTTTTGTTTTCGAAAATTTGATTTTGTTTGTTAGCTGTTAAGAGAAGCTTTGGAAATCTTGACAATGATATAGACGATATTTTTGGGTAAAAAAGGTTTCCTTTCAGTGATATTCTGAAATTCGTGAATCTCTACTTATTTGTTAATATGCCCTTAAAATTCTTCATTGCGAGAGTGATTTCTTCATTGCTTTCTCATAATAGTGGTGAACTTCTGACTTCGGAGGCAATGTCCGGGAGGTTGAGGGAAGGGACGTCGCCGTTTAGAGGGTTTAGGGAATTTTTTATAAGTTTTATGATCAAACGATGCCGTTTTGGTCCATGTAGATATTCCGACTTGCCATCTCAGACAATTTTGGTTGACATGGATAAACCGGCGTGCCACGTCAGTTGAAATTGCACCGGAAATAAAAGGGTCTGGTCGGATTGGAAAATTGACATGTTTCGTAAAGTTGATGATTTTTGCGACAATTTTTAAAGATTAGGGAAATATATTTCGCCCTAAGTTCACAATTTTTTCAACCAATGCCCTAATTTATATCCAAAAAATATGGGCAAAATGGTCAAATAGTCTCATCTCCAGATTTTGAGGCATAGTTTTTAGAATTGAAACTACCCACTACTGCAATTTTGTTTATTATAGTCATTGTAATTAAACCCCTTAAAATATAATTTTACAAAATGCAATGGTTTCAGAATATTTATTTTCTTTCAGGTATTGTGTGTGTAATGATCACGCAAAATATTAATTTTTTTTTGTCATAACACTATTGCTGCACTACAAGTCATATCTTTCGTAGCACTGCGATTGAACCACTATGAGCAATGCATCTCAGATTCTCAATATAAAACAACAATGTATATAGAGTTTCTTTATTTTCTAATTTACATTTAGTTTATTGTTATTTAATGGTCATGAATTGAATTATGAAACACGCCTAATCTAAGTATTAAATTATTACAGGAATTCTTAGTAAGATGTTGTGACTTTGAATTTACATTATATAGAATGAAGCAGTAAATGACAAATTCTTACAACTGCAACATCAATATAAGAAAACATATATACTTAAATATTAGGTGATCTATTTTATTGTATCGTAGACATCTAATGGTCCTCCATGATATCGACTATTGAGACATGTTGGCCACATGATGCATATAGTCTCGTACTATTTTTTTCGAATGATATGAACAAAAACACCCCTTATTTTCAAGATCCTTCTATACTCATTTTCTTCGTATATACAATCATCTGTTCGAATCTTTTTTATTGCGCAACTGAGATGAACTCCTAATTCATATGTCTAAGACTAGATCCTAGGCTAATATGAACCCCCGTGTTCTTACTTAATTTGTTGTGCAAGAGCTCTATGTGTTGGATCGAGAATTATTCTATCAGTAACTAACTACATTATTTAAGGTTATAATATTATATATTTTTATAAAAAAAACTAGATACTATCCAAACTTGAGCAATTATATATGAGAACAGAAGATGCTGTAAATCATCAAAAAGTTATATTGTAGGTTTCAATATAAAAGTTTAAATATAGAATATATTCGTCATTTAAAATGTAAATAAAATTGAGAGATAACGACCGATAGGAGAAATAGGAGCTGCAGCGTTGTTAAAAGTAGGACTAAGATCTAATTAGAGTCAACCACAACAGAATTCAGTTTTGATATCTCGAAGATTTAGCATAATTATGGATAAATCAATTAGTTGGCTGAAGGAGATTGGCTTTCGTATAAGCTCTTTATTTAAGGGGCCTTGATTACAATTAGTCATCTATCAGGTTAGTTAAAACTTGAATGATTACCGTTGGACTTTGTGTTTACCATTATCCAAAAAATTAATGTTGTCTTCGCATATCCTTTTCAAAGTTCTATGCTGCGCAAGTTTTTTCAATTTTTTTTTTTTTTTTTTTGAGGGGGGATACTCATGATGCCGTTGTATATATGTATTAAATTGCGAGCCTATGCTAGAGGTAAAAATATTTTCTATTTCCAGAACCTCCTCGAACCTATTTCCTATTTTTATACATATTTTAAATGATAAGTTAGTACACTTTAAATTATATACTATGTAGGACTGACAATTTTTGGCACGACATAAAAATACGATACGAACACGCACGAAAATAAGTTAGTACATTTGGGGTCGGGTTCGGGTTTGACTGTAGTAGGTTGGGTTCATGTTCGGATCGAAGGTTTTCTTAACAGGTCGAGTTCGGGTTTGACCTTATCGGGTTGGGTCTATCAAGTTGACCCGATAACGACCCAACCCGCATGATTTGCCAGCCCTAATACTATATGTATATTCTTCTTACCTCACAATATTCATCCCATCAAAATAGCCCATTTTCATTTTTCATACATGTTCAGAAAAAAATAATTATTTTTATTTGAAAAATATAATTTATATGTAAATATAGTTATATTTAATTTTGTCATAAATTATTGCTTCTCATATTATTTTCACAATTATTAAATAAGAATATTTTAGTAAAAGAATATTTAAAAGAACTTAAATTAAAAAAGTGAACTATTTTTTAGATTAAGTAAGCTAGACGACTAATTTTGTAGAGACCGAATAATATTATTTAAAATGTGTATGCAGATCATGTAAGCATCTTCTCTTTCCAGAAACGCCTAGAACCTTTTTTTACCTATTTTTAAATATTTTAAAATGATATGTTATATATGTTTATTAGATTTGTCATTCGTATATTGCATGAAAAATCTTATATGCATACTAAATTTATAATTAGGATTTTATTTTTATTTTTTTACAAAAAAGATATCAATAATGATTCCTAGTTTTCTTTTCGTGGTGACTCGAATCCCTAATTAACCTGTTAATTCAAGGGAAATCATTTTATAAACTGAATTGCACTTCATTGTCAAATTGAAATTAGATTTTTTTAAAGAGTATATTAAATAATAATAATAATATTATCATTTGGAGCAAAATTAATGTTGTGGAAAAATTTCAGTTGAACAATCATAAATTTAGTTTAAAACAATGCATTTTGGGTGTTTTTATTGCAGATAGATGAACTAATTGCTACATTACAGAGGAGGGAACATGAACATTTTATTATTTAATACTGCTTGATTATATTTATCTGTCCCATTCATTTATCTTTCAAAGTATTTTTGTGAGTTTTAATTGTTTTTATCTCATTGTAAATTAACTATATAAGTTTAATATAATTACTTATTTTAGAATTATAATCATAGTTACATAACAATGATTCATAGTTGTATGTTAATATTAAATATATGATTTAAAATGATTTGATTATATAATTTATATTTTTCTATTTATTTTATTTTCAAAGCTATTCATAAATTACAAACTTATGTTTAATTATCGTTATCTCATAGTTAATTAGTTATATAACATATATTATTAATTATTTTATAACATTTTAATAATTGTTAAAATATATTATACAATTTTTTTTTCTTTTTCATTAATTACAAATATATATTTTTATAATTTAACACCAACTATGTTTGTAATATTAATATACATACTAATTAGTATATATCAGTATAGTATATCATTATATATCAAAATATCGGTAAATCGGTATATACTCGGTATGACATACACCGGTATACTGCAGTATCAAGAAAAATGATACCATTGTCCTACCGAAACTTACCGGTATGGTATAATACCGCAAAAAATTATTGTATATTTTTTTATATATTATTTTATGGTAAGTGTGGTATATCGATTTTTGGTAATTTTTTCCTACCACTAAATCATTTTTAATTGTTTGTTATTTCGTATTACACGCTTTAGATATTATTTTTATAATTATTACATTAAAAATAATTATACAATTTAAGAATTATGAACTAAGTGGAATCTAAATAATTTAAGTACGCATACAATCTAGATAAGCTTTTTCATCTAATGCTCTTTTTTTTTTTATATCAATTGCATATAAATTACTTTTATAAATAAATACACACGTGAAAAAATTACTATAATAAGTACTACATTGGTATACATTAATCAAATTATACTTATAGTAATAATATCTATATACAAATTTATGAACATCTATATTTATACATATTAATTATAAAAATAATTGATATTATAATAAGTAATTTAGTTAATAATAAATAAAATATTATCAAATTTGGAATGAATGCTTTGGAGGAAAACTATATTTAGTAAAAAATTAGCTTGTACATATAGGGGTGCTTTAGGATGTGACCACACACTAAATGCATAACTAAGACCTAATCTAATGGACAATCGTGATTCACAAAAATAACGCGTCATTATACAGTCCCTATAATATCATCATAGGACCAAAATGGTAAAGAAAAATATATACGCGGTACTTAATTACGGTAGGTACCATAATAAGTGGAGCAATTAATTCATAGAATCTACCATGATCATTTAATTACGATATACTTTTGCTTATTTTCTTGCTTTTTTATTTTATTTTTCTAGCTATTTCTTCCAATTGTGATGATATTGGATGTTTTAAATGATTATAAGATATATTAACTGTAATGATATTGAATGTAAATGAGGCTCAGTGGATGTCGTAAGATATCTGATGATTAACTAGTATCGTTACAATGATTTTCTTATACGACCTCAATGATCTATCTATGTGCTACTGTGTTTAATTACACTGAACTGTTTTTGCATGATATAATAATATGTTTTCCCGTATATGATGTTATTTCTTGTATTGAATAATGAATAATTATTATGTAATGTTTTGAGTCATGTCTTTCAATTGTTATACATGTGATGATGTTGGAAGTTATGATTAATGATGAGTTATATAATCTGTAATGATAATAAAGTAAATAGGGCTTACAGTGATTATAAATTGGACACTGCAAGCCGTAACACTGTGGTGCCCGGTATGTGCTCGGTAAAGTCGTATTACCGAGCACTATGACACAGTGCTCGCTAAACCCCGCTTTTTTTTAATAGTAATATACTATAGTAATGTGTCACAATATTAATGTGTAAGTTTATAAACTCTAAATCTCTAATACGAGGAAATTCCATCAAACATGTACGTCTGCCGAGTTTCTTGTTCCCAAAATCCGGTTATATTTTAATAATAATTTTATGATGCAAACGTTTTTTTTTCTTTTTTTAATTCCTTTTTTTTCTAACTGAAATAGATAAATCGTGATCGATGTACACTCATAAATATATTTGATATAAATAATTAACTATATATTTGGTAAATTTATATTGGTTCTAAATAATTTTCTCTGTAAATGAAATATCATTCAACTTTTAAACCATGAACCTAAAAATAAAATAAAAATATATAACACAACTAACGTTATAATAAATATATATCAGTTGTAAATAATTTTCTCTGTAAATGAAATATCATTCAACTTTTAAATCATGAATTTAAAAATAAAATAGAAATATATAACACAAATAATTTTACTTGGGGAATGCGAGCATTGTGGCTCGTCCCTTCGAGATGGGACGCATTGCGAGGTGGCTGGCGCGATGGGCGAATTGCGGTGAATAGATAGAGGGTGAGCTGACTCGCCACTCGCTTTCCCCTTCTCCGCCAATCACGAGTGTGTGTGATGCCACTCACTGGGCGTGTGAGTGGACATCATTTATTTGAAAATTGTATTTTATGATTATTTCTTTTTTATTTTTTTTGAATTGTGACGTTGGGCAACGGTCTTTAATCGATTTTTTGTATATTGGTTTTAATTATCTCATTCCCACCTATAAATACCCATCTCTTCCTTACTTCATTTTCAACCATTCGTTTCCACTTTCTAATTTTCTCTTTATTTTCTTTCATTCTTCCATATTTCTCTTCAACCTCTTGCAAATAATGAATCTATAATAGAATACCGACGATGACAGTGTGGACGATGGCAATCTTAAGAACCTTATTTCAATGATTCAATCAACCACTGCGAGTTATTATTTGCAGCCTCTTCAAGCGGAGGCTCCTGAAGTCCAATACAGGAGCTACGTGCATCGGGAACGAGAAGTTGTCGCCACCGGGCTTGTGGAGGATTATTTCTCCGTGAACCGCAATGGGGGAAGATGTATTTCGCCGCCGGTTTCATATGTGCAAGGATTTATTATTGCGCATAGAAAATACATTGGCAGCGCGTCAAGAATACTTCCAGCAATGGCCGGACAGGTCGGGCTACAATGTCTTTCAATGCTACAAAAGTGTACATCAGCAATCCGACAGCTGGCAACCTGCGGATTTTTCAATATTTTTGACGAGTACTTGCACGTTGCCGAGACCATGGGGCGAGAGTGCTTGAACCGATTTTGCAAAAGCATTCAACGCAGAATATCTAAGGGTGCCCACAACCCAATACTGCCAACAATAGCTTCGTATGCACGAAGCACGCCGCGACTTCCTCGACATGCTTGGCAGCATCGACTGCATATACTGGTAGTGGAGAAATTGCCCAACAGTTTGGCGGGGGGAATACACTAGCGGCCAAAAAGGCTCTCATCCAACAATTATGCTAGAAGCAGTTGTCGACTAGCGACTTTGGATTTGACATGCATTTTTTGGTATCTCTGGATCCAACAACAACATAAACATCCTCAACCGCTCAGACGTCTTCAACGATTGGGCACTGGCAATAGAATTCACGGCCAATGGATGTCGCTACAAAATGAGCTACTATCTCGCCGCTGATATCTATTCAAGGTGGCCGACGTTTGTGATGTTCTTTTCGTGTTAAACAAGCCCAAAATAGCTCGTTTTATGCAGAAGTAGGAGTCAGAGTGTAAAAATGTGGAGCGAGCATTCAACTTCTCTAAGCATGAATCAAAATCACCAAAGGTTCGGGGCATATGTGTTAAGGGGTGTGCTTGCAGATGCCATGTGTGTGTGTATTATATTGCACAACATGATTATCGATGACGAAGTAGCGAACGCCCTTTATTGGATAGACGAGGACATGGTCTGCTCCTCGAGCTCCCCGACTACAAAAAATGTCCCAAATCAAGGTGCGCCTCCAACATTCTGAGAAGACCTAAGGCATCGTGAGTCGTCGCGCAATGACGTTAACCATGATTGGCTCCAATATGATTCAGTTGAAAAAATTTGGGCGCGCTTTGATCCCATTGATGTACCACACGCATTTCAATTATATAATTTACGGCTTTCAATAATGTAATTCTAGGATTTTAATTATGTATTTTTCTTACTTTTATGAAATTCGTATCTTTAATTAAATCAAAAAAATCAACATAATTAGAATATATAATAAATATTAGAAATATGAAATGAATAAAAAAAAATAAAAGATGAGATCCATAAATAGTGAAAGGGAAAGAGAAAGAGAAAGGATGCTAAAGGGATAAGATTGTGGGTGTTATTTTCGTAAGTTAGAAATGTATTAAAAAGTTATGTAGAACCCATAAATAATTAAATGAAAAAAATAGTAAAAAGATATAATTGTGGATGCCGTTACAATGGTCAAAATGAACATACATAATACATAGTATATTATAATTCATGTTTCATTTTATAGATTTTACATGTACCTACATTTTATATGTATAATATAATATTACCGTACATATAATAGAAAAATAGATCCACCATATAGAAAAATATGATTTAATCGCAATTGGTAAACGACAAACTAACGCTGAGAATTGACTGCGACGGCAATATGCAAAAGACCGCCACTCATTTTAATTTTTATTTATGGGTTGTATGCACATATTTTTTAATTTAAAAGAGAAAATTGAAAAATGTGATAGGTTTTTCTACAGCAGCAGTTGTAGATTAGTGGTCTGCGCGCGCAATTGTTGAATATTTGGATGAAACTAAACATGTAAATCTAATACTATGTAGCATGTGCCTAGAATTGTAGTTACATATCATGTTATTCAACTCATTTTAGGTCACAAAATACAGATGAACTTCCTTTAATTTATAGCCAACTTCCTAAAGCGAAACAAAATCACAAAAGCTAGCCTAAGAAGAAAGCAAAAACTACAAAGTAGAAATAATAAACCCAACTGTATCAATTGCAAAACTCTTCAATAGTCTTTAAATAGCTATATCGATCTTTCTCCTATTTTCTTTATAAGTAAGTATATATTCAGCACATATTTTAGTGTTAATGGGTCAAGGGCATATTTGTCCCTTGTATTAGGTATAGAATCATATTAGGAAAAACTAATTTTGAACTAAAACTTTTAATATTATTATGTGTCAATCATTAACAAATAAAATATAAGATTTTCTACTAGAATGTAATAGAAGATTCGAATTTTACAATACAACATACGATGGCCATCTCATAATTGCAAGTATGAAATGCATTTACGAAAAAACTGTAAACTCAACTATATCTATATGATAGTAAATAGAGAGAGTCCAAACTATAAATAATAAAAGCATATATCAAAAGAAAAATATTTCATTTCTTGACCATTATAAATACGCGTAGAAAGTATACATTTCGTGCCAGGATGTGCCCAATTTTTCTTGCAAGAATATTGAGGTCACATGGCAAGTAGAACATTGCATGAAAAGGAAGTTAAAATACCTTGATTTCTCCACTACCCCATAATTTTTTAGTTATAGAAAAGATTTTTTTTTAAAATATATATATAACTAAACCACGCTGCCTTCTTCATCCTTTCATGTTGGGACTTGGTCTAGTTACTAGGCCTGCTTAAGTGTTCGGTTTCGGTTAGCAAATTGGAGGCGTTGCGACCGATTGGTTTTAAATGATCGGTTAGTCGGTTAACCGAAATAACCGAATTGGCATTCAAAATATTTTCACAATTTGTGCCAAAGAAGAATTGATCCCTTGACCTATGAGTGGTTATAGAAGACATTATCCACTACACCACTACATGCTTTGATACATAAATTGAACTTGAAATATATTTATATACAAATGTTCTATAAAGATCAACACAACAAATATTTAAACATCAACATTCATAAATCATAAGTCATAACCTATATTAATTATTAATATAACCTTCCTAAGATTTAAAAACTAAATAATCGAGATCAAAGGTTCACAACACAACGAAATTCCATCATTCCAAAGTCTCAAATCATAGCAAGTTCACAAGACAAATTTAAACCATAGAAGTCTTAAAGCAATCATATTATAAAATTAACAAATATAACTATAGTTTATATTTATAATTATTCTAAATTTAACTAAGAGGTCATAATAAAAAATTTGTGGTATTTTTCAAAAAGGATATTTTTTTCTATAATTGTTTAGAGAAAACGTTTTGATTGCTTCATGAATATAGCCCTCATATGTAAAATGTTCCCATCTTTTCACCTTCTTCTTAGGCTTTTCTTTGGTTCTTTCCTTTGTAATTAAAATTGTAAGTAAAATTTGTAATTAAAAATTGCAATTAAAAATTAAATCGGTTAATTCGGTTAAATCGATCAGTTATCGGTTATAACCGATAACCGATTCCTATGAAATGAACTACCCGATACCGAACCAGAACCGACGAAATCGGTTATCGATTAAACGATAACCAACTAACCGTTTAAGCAGGCTTACTAGTTACCAAGTTCCACAAGTCACATTTATTAATAGTTAGGGCCCCATGTATCTGTGAGAAACTTATGTTTTTTTGGAGTTGCTATTATATTTAGATTGTTATTAAACAAATAATATTAAAAATTTGAGCTGCGTATGTCTCCGTGAAACGTGCGTATTAAATTTTACGTGTTAACTTTGTAATATTTTATAGAATTTGTAATTTAGGCAAATTATAGGTGTTCTAATATGTACACATATTACAGGCAAAAGGTCTTTGAGCTAGCATATAAACACAAAAAAAAAAATTAGAAATTCGATTTTAATAAATGAGTAGTAAATTGATTTAACCATTTTTTTCAAGCTAAACATTTAATTTTGTTAAACGATATAATAGGCCATTCTACGTTTCGATGAGATTAGTGGTATGTAAGGGCTTGTATTAGTTAAGAACATATATTGAAGAACATTCAAATATAAATTTATTATTATGTTCAACTCAATTTATTATGTTGTTGGTCTTCAATGTTATGTTTTGTTATTCCAAATAACAAGTGTATTCAGATTTTAACAAAACTAACTTTCGCATATATATATATATATATATATATATATATATATAGAGTAGTAATCAAATGAGAACTCACATCTCCCATTAGAACTA
>JAYDZE010387135.1:0-17106 GCA_034509125.1 Monilaria moniliformis
GAAGAAAATTGACCACTTGAGCTTGAAAAACATCTCCAAAACACCAACAATTCATTAATACAAAGCAATCAAGATATAGAAAAATACGAACAAAAATCAAGAAAACAGTCAGTGTTTTCTTATATATATAGGATTGAAGATATTATTATTATTATTATTATTATTATTATTATTATTATTATTAATTGAAGATTTGAGATAAACTATGAGAAAAATATTATATTGATAATATTATATTAATTAAATATTAAAGTCAAATTAAAATTTTCAATAAAAATATAACTATCTATTTGACCAACTAATTAATCGGCCAAAATATATTTAAGGTAACTATTGTATATATAATTATGCTTGTTTTCTTTTTAAATGAGAAAATAGAAATACACATTTTTTATTTAATAAAATTTCATATAAAATCATTGTGGGATTAGAGATATTCTTATTATTATATTTGAAATTATTATCGAAGATTTAAGACAAATTAAAAACTAAAAAAATGGCAATGCCACATAAACATGAATGATGATATGTCGTAAATTTTTTAAAAGCAGACTTATGTATAAGATTTGTTTACTAAGCATGGTATATAAAGAAAAAATTAAACAAAAACATTACTCACTTTATTTTTTATACAACAATTTTTTCTGTCAAAATAACAAATACTAAAAAAATGAATGACTCATTAATGCATATCCTCTATGTAGGGATGTCATTTTAGCCCGAAACTTGTGGGCTAACCCGATTAATCTGACAACCCGAAAGGTTTAGGGTTGAAAATTCTCAAACCGAAAAAAATCTCAACCTTAATGACCATAAACCGAATAGCCCGCGACCCGATAGGGTTGGCCCGAAAGTAGCCCTTAACTCATAGGGTCAACTCGAGAATTAGCGAGTTCTCGTTATTTAGTTTTCAAATTTCATTAATTTATCATTTTTCCAACTTTTGAAAGTTAGTATAATAAGATTTTTTATCAAATGTATGTGGAAAAATGCATTTTGATTCAATATTCAAAAGTTATGTTCATCATTCCACTTTTCTATATTTTATTATAAAATTTAATATAAAACGTTTAGATTAAAAAATTTAAAAAATGATAATTTATTAAGAAAAATGTATTTTCTTACTTCTCTAAAAGCTATATATTAGTTTTGAATTGAAATGACATTGATTTATTGATTTATTTATTTGTTACAAATATACAATTATCAAAATTAATATATTAATTAAAAAAATTCATTAAATTTTTTGAATCTGATTGGCCTGATGGGTTAGCATGAAATCCGATAATTTAAGATTATGGTTGAAAATTTCTAACTCGAAAAAATTACAACCATATTGACCCGTATCTGAATAGCCTTACAACCCGATAGGATCGACCCAAATCCAAGCGAATTGACCCGATTAACATCCATAATCCTATGATCAACCCTCTTCAGTAAGAAAATATAGTATATTAGGAAATTGTCATGTTATTTGTACTGTAATTTATGTAAATATTACTTTTCTAATAAAATATTGGTATATCTTAAATGAGATTTGATATTGATATAGAAATTATTATCAATATTATTAATAATTTTTATTATAAAAAATGTAAATTTAAGAAAAAAAAAAGAAACAAAAAATATTCATGATGTCACGCAGGCTGGACGGTATAATCATATTATATAATAGATTATAATATAATCTAACAGACACGTGGCGTATTCAAAAATCAAATTAAATAACGTGATTTTGATTTTTGAATTTATTAAGAAAATAGAAAATGATTTTCTTTCCCGCATAGCTAATTAGCTATTCACTCAGCCCATTAAACTCAGTCCATTACTCTGCAGTATGCCCACATTTCTCCAGGGAAATTTTCGTCATCTCACTTCCGATAAAACCTAATCGCTCGATCTCCCTGCAAATTCTGACCATCAAGTATATCCGTCAACACAAATTCTCCTCTGCCGCCACCGCCGCCATGGGAGTCATCATCTGACGAAATCCGTGAATATCCGACACCGTTGTACTGATCTGTATCTGATGAGCCGTTTTAGCCGCGAACATAAAACTAATTATTAATTTATCTTTAATTTCTTTAACTGGGAATTGGGCGACAGAGCGTGATGTCCACTCGCCTGCTCGTGATCTCTTAAAAATGATTCGTCGGAGGAGATCTTCGAAGACCCGCCCCGCCCTTAATTTTCGGTTCGAATATTTCTAAATGGGTTGAATAAGAATCGTGGAAGCAGATTTTGAAGGACCCGACCAATTTTACAGTGCGAGTTATTGATGTATTATTACCTAAAAATAATCTTACCAAACCTAACACACGTCTTTATCCATCAGAATCTCAGATTTAAAGATTACACAAATCCTAAAACGAGAACCAAGATATCATGCATGTGTAGGTGTTCCTTACTTCAATTCATTAAGAATTTGAAGAATCTCCGACATTGAAATTTTAAAATACTTGGGGTGACAAAACATTAGATTTGAACCCTAAACTTCAATGTGACAGACAAGAGGTAGCATTATTTGGTGTCTCAGTCATAAAACAATACATATATTGGTCCACCTCGACGCTGATATCTCCTCCCTCATCAACTCCACCTTCCAATAGGGAGCGGATTGTGTTGATGAGTGATTTGGAACTCTCTCGGATGCCCTATCTTTTGTTGATTGGCATATAGTCAAGATCAAATGATGAATTGGAATATAAGTCTCTTCCCGTGCTCCTAGCAAGCTAAGATTGTAAGAATTGTCATTTTGTGATGATAAGATGTAATTCATTACGATATGAACTATTGGGCGATATTCCCGATCTTACGTAGCACATTATTCATAATGTACATCTGTGTCCTAATGAAATAAAAGACGAGACAACACAAGGAATCCAATAGAAGAGGACTCAACTCAGCATTCAATCAAGACACATTATCTAAATAGAGAAGTCAAGTGGCTTAAATTGTTCGTCTCATCATATACCCATCTGACCAGCAAACATACTCTCTTCGTGAGCTGCACATATAGCTGTCAAGTGTCAACCAAGAAAAATTATTGAAGAATGTCTCGAAGATTCACACAATGCTCCCCGAGCAATCAATTCAGATCTCTCGTAACAAAATCGTAGGGAAGAATATATAAATCCAGTTCAATATGCTGTTGCAGGTTGCCACAGCACTTGCACACGAACAGTTAATTTGATGACAGAAATATTTGAAGACAGGCAAATGAGCGGACCAAGAGATACAATGAATCTTTTTTTTGCAAATTTAGTTTCAGCATGTTTTCAGCCTCTCTTGAGTTGATTGTCTATGCTTGTGGTGTGGCTGCAACAGGACATTTTCCTAAAGTATTCCACAAAATATAATCCCCAGAAGTAACCTATTGAATTCATACGTGAAAACAATCAGAAGTTACCCGACATGCACCTCATACATGGCTAATAAAGTTTAAAAGGACAAGATTGAGATTAATGAATTTTAAATCAATATGCTGCTATCAAGATTTTCAACAACCCGTCAGAAAACTGTTCACAAAGTATAAGCATACCTGAGCTGAAACTTCAATAGGTGCCTTAACTGCTGGAAATATGCTTACCTGCATACAGCACTTGAGTGTAAGTATCAAAGCCCCCAAATTTAATGATAACATACTCATTTAAAGTGTGACAGTGATTGAAGAGACTTACAGATTTAGGATCAATAGAGATTCCAGAGAATGAAGGTCCTATCACCTTGAAAGAAACCTGTAAACAGAGAAATTAATGCTAACATGAAAAGAAACAAACAAATAAAGAAAAAGTGAGTGCATACAAACACTATATCAAAGTAAATTATTGGAAAAATATTGTTCCATTGAGCTTATTATTTTTAGGCATACAACTTCAAAGTTTCAGAATGTGATCAGTAATAAGAACTTAATTAGTATCTTTTCAAAAGCATATAGAACAGACCAATATTACTCATGCACATGATTTTTTTTTCTCTGGGTGGCTGTGAAATAAGAGTGCATGCACATAAAATTAATAAGGGAAACACATACCGTCGCATAATTGTATGCCTGCCAGCTAAAAGGATCCTCTAGATCAACTGCTGGAAGATCCTTAATCATTTTCTCCATTATGTAATCCTCAACATTAACCATGCTGCCACTAGATTCTGATTCAAGATCACTGTCTCCATCACCCATCAGTGCTGATCCAGATGGAGGCATTCTTTGTGCTTGCCACGGTGCAAATCTAACTGTCCCAGGAAAGGTTGCCTCAATGCTTTTCCCAGAAGCACTTCGAGTGTTTGTTATTATTCTCCAATCCACTGAGTGCTCGGTATTTGATACTGTTCCAATTGAAGGTGTCCCATCGAAAGAAACAACCCTTCTCCTTGGGAAAGGCATTGTTACTGTACAAAACTCTATTGTTAGAGGAGCTTTGTAACCTTCCATGATGTTCAACTTAAATAGAAATGCCCCCTCATTTTCTGAGACCATTGATAGCTGGTAAAACCCTTTTATGGGAGCTCCAACAGAACAAAGTGCCTGATAATGCATCAAGACAAAATTCCCCAATGGTGGTGAAAATGTAATAGCCTGTTTATCACCACCATGCTCTGGAACTTGAGCACAAGGATGGAACGTCAATGACTCAACTCGCGCACTATCCAACCAGGTCAATGGTAAAGAAACATCAGGAAGTCCCTCCAACTCTGCTCTACAGTTCACCTGACCAGAAATGGTTATGCTGTCTGGGATCTCATCTCTATCATACATCGCAGCATGGACCGTGTCATGAATAGTGAACAGAATCCGTTGTTTCCCCCTGTAAAGATAAGGCTTCCATGCTGGTTGCTTCCGATCAGCAGGAGGCACGTCTGCTGAAGAAAATCCTGTGGTCTTGATGGCAGAAATATTAGAGTAGCTAAGATCGAGAGGAGTACCTACATCCAGCAATAATGCAATGATAAGACTAACATAGGGCATTTATACCATATAACTGTAATGGAACTTAAAGTGAAGTACTACAAAAGAAATTTACTAACCAAAGGGCATTGCACTGCTGATGAAAGACCTAAGGACATCCTTATCCAAAGGCCTGGATCCCATTTTTGGGGCATCAGACATAGCAGCCCCAGTCATGGTGGTCCCAGATATAGTGGAAGCTGCAACAGGTGAAGCTACAGGTTTTGCTCTTGCAGAAATACTGGAAATTCCTATGCTTCCAGTGAGGGTATCTAGCAGCCCGCCAACTGAGGGAGATGCAGCAACAACTACTTCTGGCTCCACTGCTTCACCAACTACGATGTCCCCAATTGTTTGCGCCACAGCAAATGCCCTAATTCAGAAAATTGAAGGGCTAGTCAACATCAGAGTTGGAAGAAAATGACAGCCTCAGTAAGGAGCAAGCTCACTCTTAATTGACTGCACCAAAGATAGTTTGGGCACAAGGCTCCATATAAGGATGACGGAAGACAATAGTCTTTAAAGATGCATTAGGAGGGTGCTGATGAGAGTGAAGGGAGGCTGAGGGATTCATTAGGAGAAACATTTCGAAAGATATCCAATGAACCCCCCACCCCATCTCACCACAACAGTCGAGGAAAATAGAGGGCAGGATCATTACTATGAGCTTTCAAATACTTGATGACTATAAAAACACAAACCACATGCCCCAAATCAGAACATATGGTGGAAGATATTTATCAGTATGAACTGCTGGAATACATGTTCTCTAAAAGTTTACTAGACAGCTCACATATAAAAATCCTGATATTAATCAAAACAAACAGACTGCTACAGAAATTGAGGGTAAATCAAGAATGAAAAATTACAACTTACCGTACCCTGTGATGGATGGAAGATCCAAGAGGAGTGAAGACATACTCTCATCAGCCCCAATAGCACTCCCACAGTCTGATGTATTACACATCCTTGAGTAGGACTTCAAATGACGAGGTTCTACCAAAGGCAATATAAGAATAGAATATGGGCCCTTTATATGTAGGACCAGGGGCCACAGGAGATTATTCCCCCCTTCTTCTTTATTAATGTACAAGCTTATTACATGACGAGTAATTGGATCATCAACCCATGAATCTGATCCCTTAACAGATTGGCTCACACGTATGCCTAATCCTCGAGCTGAACCCTCCCTTCATTGTTTAGTGAAATAGTTACAATCATCAGAATAATATTCAAATGAGAACAGTCATAAGTTAAATAAAAAAAACTTCATATATAATTACCATATTGTAAAGCAGAGGCAAGTAAGAAATCAAATGACAAAGATCCATCTCATAGCAGTGTTGTCTCCAATATTCTACCAGTAAAAGTTGAACTTTGAAAGAGTACTGATCCAGGAATCAAAATGATGTTTTCATAACTCTTACTATAAATTACTTTGCTGAGAGAGTGTGTCTACTAGTTGCACTATATTCCTTTCCAAAATTAATAAATAAAAACAAGAAACAACATAAAGTTCTTCTTGCCAACAATGTCTACCTACATTATTGTAGAGGATAATGACATTCAACTCATAATACATTAACTATGAAGACACAATAATTATTATGTAAATTCAGAAGATAAGCACATCAGTCTTTGCTATCAACTACGTAACTCATTACAGCATCCACATAGTATTATCTGGAATCTATTACCTCAACCAAATATGCCAATGCTGGAATTTATTAAAAACTTCAGCAACTCCGTTTTATGCATTACATTATGACTTGAGAGTCTTAGCTAATCATCCTAAGGAATAAGTAAACCGGAACCACATAATTTATGCCCATCAGCAAATGAATGATATTTTTGGTACTTTCAACAATTCAAGCAAAAGGGCGACCGAATGGCTTAGCTAATGACTATAAGAAGTCTTAGTAACAAGCATGAAACAACGAGTTTACAAACAATCACCAAGTTTCGCCAAATTATCAAGAAAAACACAGTATTATACTTGATCGAGAATTCTGACTTGAAAACCATCTAAGAAAATGCAAAATTCAAGGAGGCACAAATTTTTGGAAGAAATAAAAAGAACCATCAAATTAAAAGGTTGGCACTAAATAAGCAGGTCTGAACCAACCGCTTCTTACGGCCGATAAAAGCAGCACTGAAGTCAGAATCGTTAGGCAACATATGATACTTGAAATCATCGCTGTTTTCCTTCTCACAAGCCACGCGCCACCGCTTTTCCACCACCGGAAATTTCCTGATACATATTCATCCACAGAAATTATAAGCTTCCCATTCATCAATCGATTTGACACAAAAAAATAACCAGAAAAAGAAATACCTGGAGAAAATTACAAAGTCCTGATTGTTCAGAATCCACAGAGCTCTGATGTAGCAACCGCTTAGCATTTTGACGTTTCCGATTTCGATTTCCTACTTGTGAAGCTCGATGAGTGAGATTCGGGGAGACAGAGTTGAACTAATTCGAGAAGATGGGACATTTTGATTGATTGTAATTTCTATCAATATATATTAAGTACATAATATCGGGTATATATATTACTATTATAATATAGATGAAAATATCGTTAAAGCCTGCAACTCCGGTCATGAGTAAACTTTAGACTCAGATTTTTTAATTAGTAAATTTAGAAATATTAAAATATAGTCAATTTTTTTATTTCGGACAAAAATGTCTTTCATGAATATCAACGGTCATTTTTACTATGCAGTAAGTATCTTATTGACGGTCATTTATCTCATCTCTCATTCTTTCTCTAATTCTCTCTGTAATCAAACTGGCGCTCCATCAAACGGACTTTCGAAGGGACTTTTTATGGTTTCTTTGTCAACGACGTCACCGTCGCCATCGCCTACAAACTCAAACAATTCTGAAACTATGGTATCAGTACAACGTCATCGCAGCCTACAAACTCATACACCCGTCAACGATGGAGCTGCTTGCAAATCAAAACACTGATTAGTTTCTGTTAATTTTTTGCATTTAAAAAACGATGACGTCAACGGGCTTTTTAAAATTTGAATGGCCGAATATCATTTTTATTTTTTGTTTGAGAATAGGTGCTTTAATTGCGGTTGTTTAATTTATTTATTTTTTGTTTTGTTGGAAATTTTTTTGGTATTGTCAAAAATCATTCTAGTTTTTTGGATTAATTTTGTTGAAGATCATTACAGTTGAATGGTGTTGTTGGATTTTTTTTTTTTTTTGGAATTTTGAGTATTGTGGTATGCTTGGTACAGATTCGGCCAATTTGTATCTCATAACACAACACACAAAATTGACAAAAAAATCATAAACATATGTCAATCTATCAAGATCCTACAACGCCATCCAACCTCAATGTCCAACAAAAATAGTATTCTCACATTTACTGATCTTTTTTTTTAAAGAGGATCAATAATGGTTCCCATTTACTCCCGTCTCACATTTACTGATCTTGTATAGGTTGAAATTTTCGAATATATAAGAGAAAAACTGATTGACAATTCCCACAAGGTACATCTCACCGGCAAAGAGACTTTGACTGGAGATGTCAAAAAAGTTATTGAGAATGTAGAAGGGGATACACTGTCAGCAATTGAGAAATTCGTGTTTGACGATTTTATGAAGCTGCCCGGATCACCAAAAGTGGCATGACGATACACTACATAGTATCGCAGCAGGTAAGAGCGACTAGAGGCCAAGACAAGATGACCTTGTTCTTTAAAGTTGGAGTCGTAGTTGTTTGGTTTTCGCGCATGAAGTTTGTGTTGATGATAGGGCTACGGTTTGGCCCAACGACATTTTCAGTCATCTGACGAGTATACTATTTCACCGCATTCTCTATACACACGATTGCTCAACAATGTCAAAATTACTGGAGGAGAGCTTCATTTGAGATTTACTTATAGAAATTTCGACACGATGGTGCATCTGTGGACTATGTAAAGATTGTAGAAAGGCTGATTGCAGATTTATTTTGTTTTGGATTTTGATGTCGCAATACTTAAAATTCAAAATTGACTGCAAGTTTTGTTGGAAGAGACCTAAAAATGGGAGAAACTTCTGTGGGGGCGGCGTTTTCTGTCAAATACAGTCTGACAGCATCATCAAGGTTCGACAAAATGGCAAAGAATGAAAGCGTAACCTAATATGATACAATTTAAAAAAAAACACTATTTCTTTCTTTGCTTGAATTTTTTATTATTTGCTCGGAAGTAAGACACACCATCAGATGTAAGATGATCACGCTCAAGTGACCTCATATGTTGAGGTCCACATATGAGAAGAAAATTGAGTCTATCATGTTCGGCGAGATAAATCTGAAACTATAAATTCCTTTATATTTTTTTAGTTTGATCTTTTTTGACATTTTCTCTTTTAACTTGTAGGTTGTATTGTATCAATGACACTAATGCTATCTTCAGATGACAATGAGATGAAGAGCAAGTTTTGGAATACACTCGAGGATGAAGGCACACCATTCGTCTTCCAATATTGTGGTAGTGACAATATTAGGATGTCTCGTCCCAAAGTACATATAGATGCTGAAACTTGTATAAGGATGAATGCAGGTAGTAAAATCCCTCTCCCGCTCACTGAAGACCCTCAATCCCCTATCTTAGGCCATGGCGACCCGGTGTTACCCAACATACACTCACATATGGGCACCATGGTGGAAGAGATACTAGTTAGTTGCGAAGAGTTCTAAGACAGAAATGAAGAAGATAGTTGAATCATCTACCAAGAGAGCTAGACTTGAATTGGCGGAGCTGCTCCAGAATGTGCGGAAAACGAAATTATAAGAGGTTGTGAAGAGGGATAGGACAAAAACAGATGAGATAGTAGCATCAGCTGCCGAGAGGGCTAGGCTGAATTGGTGGAGCTCCTCCAGAAAGAGTGGGAAACGATAGCAAAAGAGATTGCTAAGAGGGCTAAGACGGGAATGGAAGACCTATTCGTGAGCCAACGAGGCTCCCTAATTAAGGATATAGACGACTAAGTTCTCTGGATGTTGTATAAAATGAGACAATTTACTCGTTACACCGTCTCCCAATCCTTCAATTTGGATCCAACAGCAGCAATACCAGTAGAAGCAGAAACAACAACATCAGTAATAGTAGTATAAGCAACAACCAGACCGACTCGACTGGTGAATCCATCTGTTGCACTGGGGAGTCCATATCTCCCCAACGACATCTGATCTAAAACGTTTTTCCACATTTACTAGGAAGAAATACAACTCAAGTTGTAAGTTATTAATTACTTGATTTTTACTATCTTTCAACTATTTCATTATTAATATCATTACTTAAGGTTATAGGCGTAATGTGGGACAGCTTTGTCCTATGAATAAAATATGGTTTCTGCAAATAAAGAATCGTCGTCATCAGCTTGATGCCAGCTACGTAGACTCTTATGTATCTATTCTAGCGACATCGCCGACCTTTGCTAGCCTACATTGTCGATGACGTGTGATGTGCTTAGCATTCTTATAACAATGATAGTATAAGAATCTTTCATTCGTATTAGAGCACACATTTTGAATAAATATTCCGAAAAATGCAAGCTCTTTTTTGCTCACATAATTGGTTGCATAGATATTTTGATGGTAAAATTTTATATTTAGTATAAAATTATAAATTATCAAACCATATTATATTTTAATATTATAAATTTTTAATAGATAGTGAAAAGTTTGAAGACTATGAATTCAAAGTGAATTATTTGTGTAAAAAATAATGTAATTCAAGTATTTAGATTTTAGATTTATTTATGAAACTCTTAGATTTTATGAGGCAAAACTATTTTTGAACAATTTATCGTTAATTTTATTTTATATAATTTTTTACTATTTTAGAATGTTTTACATTTTGAATTTTGTGCTTATCATATGATTTTTATATACTCCCTCCGTCCACAAAAAATAGTCTTGTTGGTGGACGGCACATGTTTTAATGCACAATTGGTAAATTAAGAGAGATAGAGAGAAAAAGTGATTGAAGAGAGAAAAATAGTTGATAAAGTAGGAGAGAGAGGAAGAAAAAATTGTTGGAGAGATAAAAAGTTGTGGGTGCTAGTGGTATAAGTTGTAAATAAATTGATGTTTAGGGGTATTGTGTTGTGAGAAATTTTCCATAAATGGAATGAGACTATTTTTTGTGGACGGACCAAAATGGAAAAATTAGACTATTTTTGGTGGACGGAGAGAGTATTTAATTTTTTTATACGTTTATATATTATAAATATAGAATTCTTAAGAATAAAAAATAAATAAATAAATTTTTGTCGTTTACTTATAGTCCGATTAGCCCACTGGGCTAGCCCAAACCCGAACGTAAGGTTAGGGTTGAAAATTTATAACCCGATAAAATTAATACTCAATTAGCCCACACCCAATTAACCCGTAACCCGAATAAAACTGACCCAAAATCCGATAAGTTGGCTCGATCGATATCCTAAATTCATATTAAATGGATGGCATTGTAAATGTATACAATGTATATAATTGAAAATGTCATAAAAAGAAGTAGATCACCTTTTTTCACGGGTATTACATTTCAATTTCCAAATATAGTTATTAGAAATGTAGTGTCATTAATTTATGAATTTCACGATGACAAATACACCTAGTTAGACAACATTTTGAAATTGGACTCAGGAATTAGGATGGATAGGCCTGCGAACAGTTCCCAAGCCTTTCAACTGCCTTTTGACTCCAACTAATACTAAAAAGTAAAAATCGTAAACATAATTATTAAATTACAATAATTATTAAAAAAAGAGAGGGAAAAGCAAGATTATTTATCCCAAGCAACCACAGCGATTCGACATCGCCGGATTAATTAACCACGCGGCAATCCTTTCTGATCTCCCCGGCATCTCCGAGAAGCACCTCGATCCCGCCCATTTTCACCATCGACTTCGCGAACTGCTGGAAAAATGCCCCCGGCGACTGGAACCGCTGCACGATGCTCGCGGACGCCGCGTCGGTGAGGAGGGCGGCGTCGGACTGGAAAAGCCCCTGCCGTTTCTTGACGGCGGTGAAGTAGTGCGTGTCGAAGGTGAGGGTGCTGTTGGGGTCCATGCCGACCACCGTCGCCGGATTCGCCGGGTTCGGGCACTGCTTCCTCAGGAACTCGGCGTAGGCCGGGTCCAGCGACGGGTCGGCGTCGCCTTTCCCCGTGAAGTTGAAGAGCCGCCGCGAGAAGGCGCCGCAGTGCGATACTCCGATGGTGTGTGCACCTGCCAGGAGCATGGTCATAGTTGAATATTCGGCACACACGTGCATATTTTACCATATAAAGCATCTAGGGGAGTAATAGATAAAGATAGTCAATTTTTTTTATTATGAATCTAAGTAAATTACCTGATAATGCGACGAGATCATTTATGTCTAGACCCTTTTTGGAGAAGATGCTTTGAAGGGTTGCAAAATCTGAAAATGGTGAGGGTAAATTGCCGTTGACATTTGAGATTAGAGAAACCCTACCATCTTTTCTGCCCGTGAGAACATCCCATAATGGCTTCTTGAACTGAAAAATATTTAGATTATTTAAATAAGATACGATATTGAAATACGAAAGGGAAGAGGATTCTCAAGTTGGTAGTTTAAAAAATACTAAAATTTACCGGAAAAGAGACAGCGTCACGGGCGGCTAGTGCGAGAATATCAGCACAAGAGACTTTTTGGGGGCAAACTTTCTCAATTTGAGTCTTGATTTCATCAATAACTTCAAAGCCACCCAATGATAGATTTGGGCGTGCATCTTTCTCGGTTTGATTTGTTCCGACAGTGTTCAAAAGTATCGATGCATCACAACCCTACAAATTTAATTATAAAACAAGTTTTTGATTAGTAAATATTTTACTATATTTTGTCACCCAAAGCACTAATACATGCATGTATGAAGTATAATACAATATATGACATTGAAAAATTGAAGGATATATAGCACATACATTTACGAAACAATCATGGTAATGTACGCGGAGAAGCTTAGCACCCAAAGTCGGATCTTTTCGTACTTTCTCCCGTGTAACTCGTCTCACAAGTTGCTCGGCTTGTGGACAAGTACGCGTAACCTTATAGAAGTTTGGTATCAGACCAACTGGCTTGACGGGAGCTTTACCCTTTTTGGCAGTGGCCGCGGCCACAAGGAACACTAATAAGAGAAGAGTAATACTTAAGAAATATCTTGTTTTCATCGTGAAAGAGTAGCAAAAGGGCAACGTTTTTCTCAAGTTACAAAACCTAGTATTATTGGGATTTGGTAATTTTAAGACACAAAACTAAGGTTGTAGGTGGTTTCCTTTTATAGGCCAAGAACAATAGAAGATCAAGAGGAGTAGTGGCAAACAACTGAATTAAAAATGTATTTGAATGTCAACTTGAATGATTAAATCCTTCGCCGCAGGCCGTGGGTCTTAGGAAACGCGATCATTTGTAATTGTTTATTATCCCGATGAATGCAATCGTTGATTTTTTTTCTTTCTTTCTTTACTTTATCAATATTTTAGATCTGCCATTGTAATGATATTTTATCTTCTTTTCGTATTAGTGAAATGAAATACAGGGTCCTATCTATCTAAAAGAAATACATTGTTCTATCTCATTATCCGGGTAACAAATCATATTTTATTAAACTTAGTAAAAGAGACATATAGTCAAATTGCATGCATTGATTAAATCATATATACGTTCGTAACATGTATAAATGAGAAACAGAGATAGAAAATATAAGAGATTTTTTTTTTTGGTGGTATTTGTAATCATAACAATATACTCGTATATGCAAAAAAATGTGTGCAGAATAACGTACAATTGAGATTAAAGATCCCTTTGTGAGACTATCCGCGGATAATGAGATGGTAAATTTCAAAAATATTACTTGTGTTTCCAGTTTCATGAATTTTAACATGTTAATTTTCCAAAAATACCATAAATCTTGTATTAAAGAAAAGAAAAAAAGAAGAAGAAGAATCTTACTCTTTCAACCTACCCACAAAAAGAATTAAAAAATAAATGTTGACTTGTGATCTTTCCTGGAAGATATACGATTGAGTCAGTTATGACCATATATTATTTTATTGTACTATGATTATAAAAGGAAAGAGAAAAAAACATAAGCTAGGCACCTTTGTTTTACTTAAAACTCAAGTTTTAGAGTTCATTATCTTCATTTTCACTCCGGAAATCGAGCGGCCGCCCGGAAATATAGCTCTACTTGCAATTTACAAACAATTGACACTATTTTTTTAAGCCATGTTGAATATTGTTTATTGTCTTATTTCCTTTAGATTATGGGCACGGGAAACCATTCCAGAAAATAAAAATACACCTTGTTTTTGTTTTATGTATACGATTTAATGGTGAAATGAATATTAACTAGCCTCATTAATTGAGAAAAAATACACTATTTTTTAGAATGAAATAATATATTGGAACCTAAAGATGGGAATACCTATAAAAATACATCTTTTATACTCATTCGAAAATATCTTGAGGTGCACTTGTGTGTGGCGTACCACTGTTTTAATATATATACTAGTTTTATTATGTAAATGAATTTTTTGAACTAAATTAATGCAACTTTTTATAGAAGCGAATGAAACTTTTGGGTGGCCCGACCTGCTGTTGCTACAAATTGACAGATCTAGTAAAATAATATCTTACTAAAAATCAAACGATAATGAATATACATTTTTATAAGAGTTGGATTTGAAGTTGAACAGCGTAAAATGTGACGCCGCGTGCCAACCATGCTACAGTTGGACATAAAAATAGATAAATAT
Organism: Monilaria moniliformis; assembly: GCA_034509125.1. NCBI lineage: Eukaryota > Viridiplantae > Streptophyta > Magnoliopsida > Caryophyllales > Aizoaceae > Monilaria > Monilaria moniliformis. The sequence goes on from JAYDZE010387135.1 coordinate 14,736, forward strand.
GATCTTACGTAATTAAGATTTGAGTTTGACATTTCGTGTGTTCTCGCGAGTCGGAGTTGGTAGTTGTGTGGCATAGACGTTATTTGACAAAATTATATACTTTTTGTTGGAAGCCCAATTAATTACGAAAAACTATACAAACTGTATGTGTGTCTAATTTTTAGATAAATAAGTTCACCGACTCAATGTACATTCGTATTTGAAAAGTCATATATCGAGATTATCATCAGTCTGGATCAGTTTTAATCATCAGGAAGATTAATATAACCAGATAAATACAAAGTCAAATAAAAAATAAAAAAAATAGACTGAGCAGAAAAAGCTTGCAATTATTATTGATATTGCAACGGGAATTGAGTTAGTGCGTTAAAATCAAAGGGCTCTCTGGATTCTCTTTGACTATTGAGCTTCTTGTTTTTATTTGCATGACTTTCAAGTGTTAATTATATTATATGCTCAATATTGTCAAATGGATTCGATTGGCCAATTCTATAATACGTTTTTATTTTATTTGATAAATCATGTTTTTTTTAAGAGGAGGCAATTCCATCCAAATTAGGTGATTCTCAAATTTTATTTTTCAGATTTTTCCATTATTTTTCTTGATTAATTTGTAAAGAAGTTCAAATTTGTTTGGCACTAACTCTTTTACTTTTAATATAAAAAATGAGATTGACATATAAATACATCAATTTTTAGTCAATTCATGGAATAAACTACATATGGAAAAAAAATAGTATGGTTTTTTATTTATATTATGATTTTATCATGAAATTAAAATCTTCGAATTTGAAGCTGTCGATTAGAATAGTGATTAAATCCTAAACTATGTCATTTTATTTAGTTCGAGACAACGTAGTACTGTTCGTTGAATGATAAGTCCAGGAAGGAAAATCTGAGCCTCCACATTAGCTTCAAGTTTGAAGAATCTTAGTTTATGATAAAATCATAACAAATCGCAAATTTATGTATTATTATACCAAAATTTCTTTGTGTATAAATCATGAATTGAGTAAAATTTTATGTATTTTACATGCCAATATCCCCCCAAAATTTTTTTATATCTTTCTACTTCTTGTTTGTTTTTCCCCCGTAAGCTTGATCATCAACGAGTCATACACGACAGACGGTTGGAAAATGAAATCAGTATTAAGCAAAAGATATACATATATATAAGGTATTTTAATTTTAGATTTAGTTTAGAATATATGATGTTATCTCTGAATCGATATTCGCTTACTGGATGCATGAATAGACTTTGAATATCAAACGAAAATAATTATGGAAGTCAACAGATTTTGTTGCAATAATACCTATCACATATATGCATATAAATGTATATAGACATATGTGTTCAATGAACATAAATGATTGTCAAAGAGTAATCATGCATATATAAACTAAGGCTCAATTTCTTTTCTAATTTTTGTGAGTTACAACTCACTGCACGCTATATAGATTGAGAAGGAAACGTCTTACCAATTGAAGTGTGATCTTTTTTATTTATAATTATCTATTGATTTTATTAAAATAACAGGGTCTTTGGTTGAGGTGATTTTCAAAATTGTATTCCCTGCGTTCGTGTATAAGATGAGAATTTGGGATTGGCATGGAGAGACTTAGGGGGTGTTTGGTAGCCATGATAAGATTGGATAAGATAATTAAACCGTGTTAGCATTAGGATACAATTTATGATAGAGATAAGGCTAAATATTTAATAGTATTGTTTGGTGAGTAAAATAAAAATCAAGATAAATTTTAATTGAGTGTTTGGTATTCTAGATAATATTATAGACAAAGGATAAAATGACCTTTTAATCCTTTTTAAAATATAAATATATTTATAATTTTAATACAGAATAATTATTTAATTCAACAATCTTATAAATTATCTTATATACATTATATTATAAATTACGCAAATTTTCTTTTACATTATCTTATAAGTTACATAAATTATCTTATAAATTATATAAATTAATTACTTATTTAATTATCTTAATGATATATAATATTAATTTATTAATTGTTGATTAATTATAGATTAATTATTGATTTATTAACAAGATTATTTGACATGGAGCTCTCTGGCGAGAATGAGGCCATATGTGTTGGCCGGAAACCATGCACAATGGTCCGGCGACCCCCACTGTAATATCCCTAAAATGGCCTGAGTTAAAGATACGAATTTCCGGTGCGATAAGATCGCCGAATAGGGGTTTTTGGCGATTCTCCGAGGATAATTAATGAAATGAATCGAGATTGTAATATCCCTAGTGATAGGTCTCTTCAATATGTATGTAGGTGATGGAACGGAGGTACGAACGAGTTTTGATAGAATGGTTATTTTTAATACGAAACGTTCGATTAG
>JAYDZE010387246.1:0-17101 GCA_034509125.1 Monilaria moniliformis
CCGAAAACCCCTATTCGACGATCTTATCGCACCGGAAATTCATATCTTTAACTCAGGCCATTTTAGGGATATTACAGGTATTGTCCACACCAGTATTTCAAACATGGAATTGAGAGTAGGTTAGAAGATCTAAAGTAGATATAAAGATCTACACGTGGAGAAGGCACGAGCAATCGTCAGATCTTTAGAGATCTAATTCATTCATTGGAATCAAATCCCCAACACTGACCACATTGCTAAATGCATAAATTAAGTTCAATCATGCTTAGGACCATTAGGGCTGAGCCAAAAGATCATAGAATTCCCCCCAGCCCCATTATGTCCCAAACTAGGATCACCTTGAGCTGCCAAGTGACTGCGAAATATTTTTACTTTTGCTTGAAAGATTATTTTGAATGTGAGAATTACCCGTGAGTATATGAGAAGGAGAGAACAATGCATTACTTTAGTTGACTCTTAACTCTTCTGCTATTTATCTTTGGCCAAATACATTGTCTTGCCTAACTATTTAGTACGATTGTTTCTATTTGCTGGTGGTGTTGTTTTTTGTCGAGTCTTGTGTCATTTTCTTTTCCTTTTGTTCATTGTGTCGTTTTATTTTTCTTTTCTTTGTTGAGTCTGGGGAGTAGTTAGCTCTAGCATGACTGTAATCTGGCTAGTATAACCAATTTATGCTTGAAGGCAAGCATTCCTTAAACGTGAGGAGGATTGGTCATGCCAAATTCTGGCCGTGAATTCCACACATTTGTATTAGATCTTATGCGTAGACAAACAAGAAAAGAATGTAGGACCTCCCTCATAGTTGGACTACCACCCAAAGAATACTTGAGTTAGAAATGCGTAAATATAGGAATAACATGTTATGATTTAGAGATCACTTAAGTTTCTAAACCAGTTTTCATATCAGTCTCTCGCATATAACTTATGTTTTCAGATAGATCCCTCATTCCCTCCACCCCCACTCCATGGTTTGACGATGCAATCTATCAATGGATTTACAACTACGATGGGGACTAGAAGCTGCAATGGTTTTGGACATTTGAGCGAGACCCAAATGAGTTGTTGTGGATTTTCCTGATTTAGTTCCTTGAGCATTGGTGACAGGCTAGTGAGGTGGGTGTTACAGAGGACGAGGTTAGACAAAGACAAATCCTTCTACTGCTAGAGGACTGGAAGCCATGGGCCGAAGCACAGCCGGAGACAAGCTCCCGCAGTTAGATATATACAGGCAAATGATCAGGTCAGATTCTGGCCATGAATTCTGGTTTAATTTGTGCGTTTTTATGATTAAATCTGCACTAAAGGATGTCAATGGTGCAGGAATCTGAGGAGAAAATCAATGTTGGAAGCAAGGTGGTTGGTGGTGGAAAGTGGAAGTGAAGAAGGCAGAAAGAAGACCAGTACGCTAGCCAGGAGACGTGATGACGAGTGGCGAACTCAGAGGACTACACTTAGCGAAAATCACATCCAATGATTAAAAAACCCAAGGCACATGATAAGGTCAGGGGGGATGTATGGCACGTGATCATGCCTCGGATACAAGCCCTAACGAACCTGTACAAAAGCTAGAAGAGAGAGCAAGAAGAGAGTAACCAGTTCCAAGCCACACAGAGCCATAAAGTTAGGCGTGGCAACATCGCCAAAACATTAGAACACGGTCAAATCAGGCAGACTACCATTTCCTTGTGGGGTCGACAACCAAACCTACCAAATACTAGCCAATAGTAGAACTAGAAAGTGGGAAACCATACAAACTTTGGTGTTGGTGATGTATTCCTCAACGATAGCACGTCTAACCCAGCTCCATCAGCAAGCCAGTTGGAGACCTATTAGCTTTTGTTACCCGACTTATTAGTTGGTGGGTTCAGCATGGGATGATTACACCATTACTAGTAGCACGACCTTCATGCATTCCATTCACCGGCATGCTCTCCATGCCCAACTTCATGGCGCCGCAACCATCCATTATGCATCACCCACTCCTCCTAAGCTAGCCCTTCGTAGGAGATGGATGTGTTCAAGGCAGGCCCACCTAGGGTCCTGGTGAACGATAAGCAGTAGCTTTTGACGTTGTGCTAAACTAGACCTTGAATTTGTTGATTAGCTCATTTGTGTAGTTTGTCTTGCTTATGAAGATCCCATTTGCTGATTGTTTTACTTGTAGTCCAAGAAAAAAGTTCATTTATCACATCATGGAAATTTGAAACTTTTTCTTCATTAGATTAGCAAATCTCTTGCATAGCACTCAAACTTTGAACCGAAGATGATATCATCCACATAAATTTGGACCATCAGTGTGAAAAAGATTATGTTTGTTGAACCTTTCTTATAACCATTTTCCAGCATATATTGTGACAGAGTTTCATACCATGCTCTTGGAGATTGGTTCAGGCCATAGAGGGTGTTCTTATGTTTGTACACCTTGTCTGGCCCTGCAGATTTGGAACCTGGTCCATTTGATATACTATGAATCTCGTGTGCGACATAAACTGGTAATAGGCGTATTGTTTCAATTTTGGCTTCTAGAGTGAATGTTTCATCATAGTCAATACTTTCATCTTGACTGTAGCCCTCAGCAACTAGCATCGCCTTATTTATGATCACATTTTCATTTTCATCCATCTTGTTCTTGATGATCCACTTCAAACCTATCACTTTTTTTTTTCTTTTTGATTGATCAACCAATTCCCAAGCAACATTCTTTGAAAACTCATTGAGCTATTCCTACATGGCATTTGTCTAGTTGACATCGTTGAAGCTTCAAGTTTGTCATTTGGTTATATCTCTGAATAGTAACTATTGAGAAGTGTTGATTTATTTATAGTGATTTCTTCAACATAGTGCACTGATTTCTTCGACCCATCTTCGATACCTTCTGATTTTAGCAGCAGTGATTGGAGTATCAGAAATTGGTCATTCATCAGCATGCTGATCTGTGTGTGTAGTGGTATTTCCCAAGGGAGTTCTTTGATCATCGGTACTTTAGGCTCATTCAAAGCCCTGAACAACAAAAACTAGAGATTTTTCTCTGTTGGTTTAAGCTAGAGTAGTTTTCCCTCGATCTATGACTGGTTCTGGAGATTTTGGCTATTGGGGAACTTTCATGGTTTCAGTATCTCCACTTTATTGAACTTGTCTTTCCTTCACTTCGTGTTCTTCACAGGGTCCCTATATCAGTACTTCATCATTGATGCTGAGGGGATGCGACGGTTGCTGAGAGGTTGATGGAACATCTGTTTTCTTCTATTCCCTACACTTGGTAGAATATTCATAAAAAATAACATGAGTTATTACTTCTGCATAACTTGACAACTTGTTAAAAACTCGATAGGCTTTGCTAGATTCATTAATCTGCGAATAACTAAGGAAAATTCCTTAATCGGCCTTGCTATCGAATGTTTTTAACAGATGCTTATCGTTGTTGTGGATGTAACATAAACTACCAAAAGTACGAAGATGAAATGGAAGGCTTCATGTTATTTCACATTTTGTACAACGTTTTCTCATATCATTGAGAAATGAAAGATCGATTTTGGGTGTAGCATGTTGTGTTGATCGCTTCAACTTAGAACTTTAGTGGTAGTTGAGAACTTGCCATCATCGTCCATGCAATTTCTTTGAGGGTTTTGTTCTTTCGTTCGACAACTCGATTCTATTAAGGCGCACTAGCAACAAACGTTTGGTGAGAGATGCATTTTTTTTCTCAACATCTGCATTATTTCGTAATCTTGATTTTTATTTTTTTTGTATTGAGATTTGTTCTCAAAAAGGTGATCTTGAGATTTGTATATAAGTAGTTCATAAACTTTTTGGACTCACCGTAATTCATTACTTGTGTAAAATTGTAATGGAAAAATCAAAACATCTTTTTTCAACAAATATCCTCAAAAATATTAATAAGGGACAATTTATTAAGAAAATAAAATAATTAATAATAAAATTGGCTTCAATAAAATTGTTTCAATTGTTTTTACAATTTAGAGCCATTATGTATTTACATTTTATAATATTATATATAAAATCGATATGATAAATTAAAATATCATTCTAACATTGAAGTTTGAGTTCTTCATCTGTCCTTTTCCAACTGAAGTGTAGATTGAAACAATAATTCCATTGTCTTTACATCACTAAATTTATTATCCATCAAAATTCAAATATATGCTGTCATAAATAGAGTCGAAGCAACAAAACTTGCCACAACCAGTGCCCTGCAACATTAAAGCATGGTCATGACAAAAGTCAAAATCCTTGACTGCTACAGTAAAAATTCAGGAAAGAAAAATCTTCATAATTGAGAAATATGATCTAAAATTGAGAAACATTCGTTGCTGTGATCCCTGGCCTTGAAGCTATCACCATCCCTATTTCTTATGATGATGATGATAATGCCGATGCAGCCCTAAAGCTACCAGACAAAAAAATTTACCCACACTACTAAACACACACCTATTATAAACACACTAATATGGCAGCTACCACCGCTCACCTCAAGTCCCACTCCCAACCCATCAAGATCAAGCGCCGCCGCTGCCGCGAAACCACCATCACCACCACCCTAGGTCCCACTTCCTCTGCCTCCTCAGCCGGAAACCACCACCAAACCCCCAATTTCGACGCTCACATTGCGATCTCCCCCGACAGCTCCTGGTCCAATCCGCCGCCGCCGGCGTCGGATCTGAAGATCCGCCACTCGCCTTCCGCGATGGGACCCTACGGCGCCGCCGCCGTGGGCGGCGGAGACGGCTTCCCCTCATCGTTGAGCAAATTCAATTCTGCGCTCACCGCCGGCCTCCTCAACCCAATGTCGCCGCCGCCGGATAAAACCCGCTCGAGCCCGACGCTTTTCGAGATGATGGCGAACGAGCCGGACAGCCTGCCGAGAGCGGCAGCCGCCGTTGAAAACGGCGCCGCCGCTGTTAAAAATCAGCAGGGTTCGAAGCTCACTGCGAATGTGGACAAGCAGGCCCTGATGCAGCAGCGGTTGACGGATCTACTGGCGTCGAGGAGCCCTGGAAACCAGTTTAATGACGCTGGCTCGAGCGATGTGGTGCTCACCTTGAGCTCCAATGACGGTGTCAGTGTTTCGATTAGGGTTCATAGGCAGATCCTTGTGGTCCACAGTCGGTTTTTCGCGTTGAAGTTGAATGAGGGCTGGGTTAAGCAGCAAGGGAGCTGGATTCCGTACAATGTGGAGATTGCTGATTGTGATGATATTGAGGTTTACATTGAGACCCTGAGGCTCATGTATTCTAAAGACTTGAGGAGGAAGTTGATGAAGGATGACGTTCAGCGGGTGCTCAGTATACTTAGGGTAATCTCACAATGCACATCAATAATCTGGATTTTTTCTATGTGCTTAGTCGTTTGCATATCTGTTTTTACTTAATCTGTATGTGTGTGTTGATATTCAAGAGCTGCAAATGTAGAAATGTGTTAAGGGTTTTTTTGAGACTGAGATAAAGGATTAGATGGATGGGGATTGGGGATTAGGCGGCTGAAATGTAGAAGGTGAAGTAATGTTGTCGTTGGTTAGTTAATTAAGGGTGACGGGACCAGCTTGTGAGAACATAGAGCTAGATCATTATAGTTTTGAATCTTAATGATGCATGAAAGGCAATGCGGCTTGTTTGGATTGTAAAAATGTGATAAATTAGAAAAGGGGTATACATCTGGATTGCGTTGGTTATGCCTTTTCTCTATCATTTAACTTCAAATAGGGATGTGCAATATGTAACTGGCATATTATAAGGAGAGGCTAAGAGGCAGCTAAGAAAGGAATTCTTGTAGCCTTTAATATACCCTCAAAACTACAGAATAGAAGATGTACTTGTTTTCATGTGCTAATGGACCTTAGCTGAGTATTTACAAATGGCAGGATGCTTATAAAGATTTTAAGATGGACCCACCTGCTACTTTTAACACAACATACCTTCTTGCTTTACCACTGGTGGCAAATGAAAAGATACACCTCTACTAATGCATGTCCGAGCAGCATAGTGCAACAAATTATGCTAAGAAATCACGGACTTTTAGAAAACTTTAAAACTTCAACAACTTAGAGATAGTGAAGATATCCAAGTCTTGGCAGTTGCTTTTAAAATCTGAAGATTTACTTCCTTTGCTGGATCTGTACTATGAAATGAGAATTTGTGCCATATTACATGCAACTTACATGTTAAATATACATCCTATTGGTCGAAAATAAATAATATAATAACTTACATTAGTATTTTCAGTGCTAAGTAGTCCTCTAAATATATATTTTGTTTACTTCTAAACTAAGTTATATATTTATTTGTGATTATAATATCTATGAAGTCCCAACAGAAACAAATATTATGATGATTTATATCCGAAAATTAAAATTGTAAACTAAGTTAAATAATATAAGAGCAGTTATAAAATAATTCTTTATATAGTCTAACATCAAATATGAATTTTTTATTATAAAAATACTGCTAAAATAAGGCATAATTTTATTCCCAAATACTTCGTCTATGTCCGCATTGTCCTCGTACTTTTATGAATCCTTATTGATTATTTTCCTTAATTCCTACCATAATTTTCTATAAAAACTAGAAAATATGACCATATGCATATAAAGCATCAAATTATTCCGGTAAAGTAACTAACTAGGTTTTTTTATGCATTATAGAATGGAAAGCATCATGTTACTATATTGTTTTCCTAAAGTATGTACATATTTATATAGTCTACTTTTCTAATGTATATTATGACCCTGTTCACACTGCACAACCAGCTTTATGTCTAGCAGTTTAAGATCTGTGTCACTCCGAGGATTGGCACAGTGGTTTGATGGAGTTGTTTAACTATTTTCTTTAGGGTAATTTTATATTTATTCTGAAAGAAGGACTTCCTAGTTCCCTATTTTGATTTGGTCTGTGTATTTAAGTTCTTGTTCGGATTTGTTACTGTTAACACCTTTACTCTGAAGAACGTGTAGTTGAATTCGACAAGATTGCTAGACACGCAAGCATACCCGAGTCTTGTTAGATTTCAGAAACCAACTCAATAAAGTTCAGGCAACCATTACTTTGTCAGTACCCTAGGCTGGGGAGTGATTCCCTTCACTGTCACTCTGTCATACTATGTGGTTAAGTTGGTTCCAAACTATTCATAAATATGGTTTATGGCTGTGATTACGCTTTAAATAGAGATTATATTGCCTATTCTCTGTTTTGCTATATTGTAGTCCGAGTCCTTGTCATGTGCTGTTTACTTTTGGTTGTACCCTGATTTCTACGATGTAGCTGAACATTCGCCTGTCAAGATTTGGGATGCCTTAAATTATAATATATCTGGTTAATTGCACACCATCTTAATCTAGAAATCTCTGTGATAGATGAATAATTCTGACTGGATAAAGTATTTTAAAGAAATCTGGTCTCAAAGTTTGACCTCAAAAGGAATTTTAAAATAGAATGTTGAGTTTGTAAGCATATGGGGATCCTTTAGCTAGTAATTTATCAATAACATCTTCTCAATGACTTCATCCTATTATACTAGATTATTGTTGAAAAGTAATTATGTATGTATGTGCTACATTTATTATCTTGATGAATCAAATTTGGGAAAGGTCTTTATTGCTAATATGGTCTGTACCAGCTGCCAACTACCTAAGTAACTTTGATCAACTAAAGTCATAATTAGCTAATTCACTTGTACCCCTTCGTACTGTGTTGTCGACGAGCTTCTCGATTTATGGTTCTCTAGAGACTAGAACAAGAAATGTTTTGTAACATGTAGTAGAAGACAAATAGCTCACAAAAGAAGAAAATGAAAAGATAGCTGTTGCAGCTCCGGTCCTTAGAGAAACGAGAGAAGGAAGGCAGATCGTGGTTTGTTCAATATTAGGCTTGGGCTTGGCTTTTACATTTAATATTCCATTGTGATGTAATATGATTCGTGTTATTGACTGTTTAATTTCATAGAACAAGGTGCATATATGCTTTTTGTATATATAATCATGTTTTACATATATTATTCAGATTGACGAACCAAACATATATGGTTCATACCATGTCTCGTACTATCATACCCTCTAAACCTACCACCCAATGAAGCCGGAATCAGAATTCTATTCTTCAAAAGTGTTTCATTTTGCTTCTAAGATGATCATATACACATACATATTGTAGCTATTTGTGGTATGACGGATAATAATAATTTCCTTATGTGCCTCTCCCTAATGATATGAATACATTCCTACAATCAATTCAAAGTATCATTGGTCACTGGATTTTTGTGCTTTGACATTGCTAATGGATAGGTGATTATGACTGTAACTTAAGTTTAATTTTGCTCTTGGTCTCATATAGGTGTCAGTAGCAATTGGGTTCGATGCTGGTGTACTATCATGCTTGGAGTACTTAGAAGCTGCTCCATGGGCTGAAGATGAAGAAGAGAAAGTGGCCTCCCTGTTATCAGAACTTCGACTTGAAGGGGCTGGAGCTGGGGAAGTTTTGAAAAGGGTTTCTCTAGATGCTGCAGCAGGGCTCGAGGATGGAAATAACAACGAAGAGGTGCTTCTCAAACTATTGCAGGTGGTTCTCGAAGGGAAAGATGAGAAGGCTAGGAGAGAGATGAAAGACTTGGTTACCAAATTGCTGCGCGAAAATTCATCACAGAATGATTTGAGGAAAGAGTCTGTTTACTTCGCTTTTGACGAGTGCTTGAAATTACTTTCTCGTCACTTCTTACGGGCAGCACATGGGGACATGCAAGATATAAGTCAGATAGCACGGCAGGCAGATAATTTGCATTGGCTGCTTGACATTATGATTGATAGGCAGATTGCTGAGAAATTCCTTAAAACATGGGCCTCGCAGTCTGAATTATCTGAGGCACATCCCAAAGTGCCTCCGATACACAGATATGAAGTCAGCAGAGTTACGGCCAGGCTGTTTGTAGGAATTGGAAGGAGAGAGTTGTTGGCCAGCAAAGAGGCCAGGTGCATGCTTTTGAAGACATGGTTGGTGCCCTTTTATGAGGATTTTAGATGGATGGGGAGGGCATCGAGGGGTCTTGACCGGCATTCAATTGAGGACGGTCTTAGCAACACCATATCAACCTTGCCAATGGCCTTACAGCAGGAAATTTTTGTGTCGTGGTTCAACAGATTTCTGAATGGAGCTGATAATTGTCCAAATATCCAGAGGGGATTCGAAGTTTGGTGGAGGAGGGCTTTCTTGAGACGAAAGAACGAGGATGAGAGACCTCACCAAATGCGAATTACATCCGACACAATGGAGAACTCGTGAATTCGGGCATATCTCAACATTGATTCCTATTTATCTTCTTCCTTCTCAAACTAGTTGAGAAATCAAATGCATATCTGGCTGGGTTCTCAAAGACACTGATTGGTGTAACGTGATCGACTATTGAACTGTTTTTGCCCTTTGATCTTTCGTTGAGGTCTCAACTCCCTCTATCTGGAGAGACCAGTTTGCTGAAAAAAGAGATTGCGGGCTGAGGCAGTGAAGTGAGACTTGGATATATCCAAATATCAGTTGCTAGTTGGAATGAGGTTTTCTTTTTCTTTCTCCTTTGTATTTTATTTTCTTGTTTTGTGAATAAAGTAACATGGTTAGGACGAAGCAGTGATGAAGTTATGCAGTGTGGGTTGATTTAAACATATAGTAGTTTCCATATCATGTATGTTTGTGATCATTGTGAAATGATATCTAGGCCTCCTCTTCTTTCTTTCCTTCTTTTCCTTTTTCTAGAACAAGTTCTCTACTATCATCTCCAATTAAAAAATTCCTCTCTTCGTTCTACTTTTGGAAATTCATTTTGCCTACCCAGACCACAGTATAATGAGAGTGGTATCAGCTAGGGATGTCCGGTTAAAATCAAATTGCTTGTTCGGCTCGGAATCGGACTAACAGTTTCGGTTTTGGAAACGTAACCAGTTTTCTGGTCTACTGGTTCTACAGGTCCAGTTTCGGTTCCAATAATTTTGGAACCATAACCGGCGGTTAATCAGAAAAAAATTGTTGAAAATCGGCAAAAATTGGAAGAAACTGTTAGAAAATCGGTATAAAACAGCGGTTTTGAACCAAAATTGGAACCACCTGTTTTGGTTCAAAACTGGAACCGTTAAAATCTTTACAGAGCCGATTCATGTTTCAACTTTCGTGGAACCAGAACCGGCGATTCTGAAACTTTGGCATCCCTAGTATCAGCTGCATATATTTGGAAGAGGCATGGAATGTAACCATTCATAGTCAATCAGGCCACAAATCAAAGTCAAACCTATGTTATTCAAATGTCATATCAGTTTTTCAAGTCATATCTCAAATACTCACAAGTCACAGGCCAATAATTAGGCTAGACTTATACTATATTCATGGTGTTACCATTTAATTTATTAATTTTCAATTTCATATATTTTTTAAAATTGCGATATTTGTGAAAAGTAATCGAAATTTTGAAAATTATGAAATTATATATAAACATTACATAATTAATAATTAAAAACTAAATAATCGACAAAAAAATTGCATAATTGAAATTATAAAAGAAAAGTCATATCCTTTGATTGATCATGTCCAAATTTATTTGATGAGATTCTCTTGAAGTTGGCTGTAAACTCGTTTTTCGCAGGTAGAAGCGTGTCGACGCTGATATGCTCAAAATTCATCTAGTGCACCTTGTGATGGGTTTCAGGGGGCAGATGTTGAGCTAGAGTCGGCTTCGTCAGCGGCGAAGTTAGTTGCGTCTTCTCCTTCATCATCAATGGTCATGTTATGCAGGATAATACATGCATATATGATGTTGGATATGCATGATTAGTAATACATACGCGACAGACATTTCACAATCGTCCAAAATGCTTTGAGTACACCGAAAGCACGCTCAATGTCCTTTCGTGCCGTCTGTTGCCTTTGAGCAAACAGTGCTATATTTGGGTCAGTTGGACACGCAATCGATTTCACGAATACCGACCACTTTAGGAAGATGTCATCGGCCAAATAGTAGCTCATACTGTATATTCGGCGATTGGTCGTGAATTCGACCACTAGTGCCTTGCCGGTGCATACTTCGTTGAAGATAGGTAAATGGTTTAGGACGTTGATATCATTGTTGGACTCGGTCACGCCCAATAATGCATTCCAGATCCATAAACATTAGTCATCAACTGCTTCGATGATGATCATCGGATGTGAGCCCTTGTATCCACTGGTGAAGGCGCATCTCCATGCACTAGGGCAATTTCTCCATTGCCAATAAACAAAGTCGATATTGCCTACTCATTACGGGAAAGTAGTGACGCCACTCGTGTATATTCATCAAATTTTGGGCATCCTGCATCATCGGCCTTCTCAAATATGTATCGTGAAACGTTTCAACGACCCTGTGACAAAATCATTTGAGGCAGTCCCGCCCCATTGTCTCGGCGACGTGCAATTACTTGTTGAATTGATATGGAGCGCCACCATACACGAGCTACCGTATCGTCGTCGTGCACTTCTGAAGTGTTGAGAACCCCTTGCGTCCAATACCGTCAGGGCGCTGTTGGAAATACTCATTACATGCCGACAACATTATAGCTATATGGAAGTGCCGACAAAATACAAAAGCACCCCATCATGGCTCGTCGGAGAAATAATCCTCGATGAGAAGTCATGTGGTAGTTTCACGCTCTCGGTGCACATACGTCCTCGATACACGAGGCATCGGCAGTGCTGCTCGCCAAGTTTCCATGTATTGTTGCATCGCCTCACTGAACTCCCAAGGGACCTCAAAAATGGCGTCCTCTATACTGAATGAATTCTTGTCGGATGAATTCTCATTTTCTTCGTGGGGATCTATAAATTTTGGAGGGAAATTAAAGAAATTATAAGATAAATGGAGAAATTGAGATGAGATTTGTGGAAATTGAAATGAGAAATGAATGAGAAGAGTTAGGATTTTACATATGGGATTGGGAAAGCCACTAACGACTTTTTTGAAAAAAAAATTAATAAAAATGTTGCAATGGACAAAAAAGAAAAATAAAAATGAAAACGAAAATGTGTTGTCACGTGGCGCTGTGTGAGTGGCTGGTGCAGTGCAACCTGGACCGCACTATAGGTTGCGGTCCATGGCCCGCCTCGCTCCCCTGCGACACCATTCTCCTGGCCACGCCTCAGGTCCCACCCCCCAAGTTGCGACCGCCCTTAGTCCAAACTTGTTTAACTCCTCTCCCGAATATTAATAAGGAGTACCTGCAGAAACAATAGTTGTACACAAAAACCCTAAAATTCCTCAAGTCAAGAAAATGACATCACCTAATTTAATAGCTAAAAATGAAATGAAATGATGTTAGCTCCCACCATAACCTCTTTCCATGACAAGAACTTGCCATTGCCCAAATTATATATGGAGCCCTTCGATCTGCTTGGCGGTTCATGTGACACTATCACTATGTTCATGTTCGGGCTTCGTATTCATTCTTAATACAAGGCTGATTTGACCATTAGAGAGTCTCCCCAAAGAACTCCAAGCTTGGCTTGCAGGTCAAGGCAAGAGAGCTCTGACCCCATTCATAAGACAGCACCCAGGACCCAATTCCTCGCCCGCTTGATTTCGTTCTTGATTCACTTCATATAAGTTATTCTTATTTCTTTGTTGCGGATCGATCTTCAACCCAGATCCGACAAACTAATATACTTCATGCATTACAAGAATATGACAAACATTACGGCAACCATGCTACTTTTTGCCGTATCATCAACTATGTACGGTTATAAATTTCAAGATATCCGATAACAAATATATAAACACTAAAGCTTAAACAAATAATTAAGAAAAAGAAAAAAAGAGAGATGCCATTGGAGTATTAGCCATGATCAATTATAGCCCAATTAGATTGAACCAAGTGAATAACTGTGTAGCAGGGTAGCATAGGCCAATTTTGACCCATGGCGGCGGCCGCGTCTCAGCCCGAGGACCACCGGCACATGGGCTTTACTTGTTTCCAAGCCCGCATCACTGCGGACGGTGGCTCGGGGGATTTAGCCCATTTAACAAATGGCCACAATCCATCCACTCCATCCAATTCCCTCTTTGTTAATGTGAGAAGATTCATTAGATGAGTTTTAGAGCTTGTTTAGTTTATCTCTGCCACTAATAAGTGCATAAGTAGAATTCCAGTTTTGTATTATAATTCCAATTCGTGTTCTTCCTTTCGATTTCTATTACGTGTTGGTTCTGTTTCTCTCCAATTCAAGAATTATTTTCTTCATTCATTCTACTTTTCTAATACTAGTGAGAGAGAAGAGAGAGGTAGGTCTGTCGAAGTGGGTAAAGTAGGACGGCCCTGTCACAAGGCTTGGCTTGATTTTGCCTACACAGAGCAATAATCACATGTATTTGGAAGAAGCATGGGATGCACCATTTTTGGTCAATCAGCATTTCTTCTGTTAGTGCAAACTTGTTCTGCTCCTCCCCACATCAATATCACTTTTCATTTGGAAAACTGTAGAAGAACCTCCGATACTGCTTTATAGCAGCCTTTTGAATCTTCATTTGTTCTTCATCTTGGAAATTCCTTCAAAAAAAGAAGCAAAATCTCAGTAGAAAACAATCAAACAACAATAATACCAAAGTCCTGCTCTCTCTAACACCACGATACCTTTTGTAAGGAGCACATAGAAGTAGGTTTTCCAGTCATGAGCTCCATCTCTCTCTATCATCTTCCTAATATCTCTCCCACACTCCTCTGCCTCGGCTATCACCTTGGGGTCTGCCACACACACTCGTCAACGTTCCCTTGCTTTCACGGCTGCATACTACGGCACAAGAGTTGCAGGGCACCCATTTTTCATCAACTATATCACCACTCTTCCTTTCAACTAGTTGGATTCTAATATTTCGGAGGCATGTCAAATTTACATAATATTGGACCTTTTGCAGCAAAATAATATTCCCAGTCATCTTTGTTTTTGTCATGTAAAAACCATATAATAATAATAATTTTTGTCATGGTAATGTTTGATATATGACCAACTAACAACACCTTTAATAAATAGAATTAATTAGACGCCATACATATTTCATACATGAAAATTCCAACTGCTGTCAAGGCCATTTAGATTATGATTAATAAATCTACAATTTTTATTGATGATCCAAGTCATTTTATGACGTATTGCACATGAATGTAAATTTATTCAATTTGTAACTGTAAGTTCCAATGAAAAAAGAAAAAACCAAAACAAAAAAAATGTGGTCCTTGTCGAGTTCCAAATGTGTAGCATAAGTGAAATTGGGTCCATTCAAATTCTCCACTTGTTGATTTTATGTGTGAGTGAAATATTAGAGATAAAAGCTTGTAAAGAGTAAAGCAAGTGGGCCTTAATGTTTGAAAGATGGATGATTTTATATAAAGTCTTCATTTTACTTACTATAATCTCTTTGTTTAATATTTTCCTTGTCTCTTAAAATATTGTTCATTTTTTTTTATAGATTTTAATAAATATTAAGCAAGTGTGTGGATGAGTGGAAAAAGGGGCTCATATTTTTTGTATGAAATATTGTATTTAATTGTAGATGTTACACAAGTATGTGAGTCATATTTGGTTTTATATAAACAAATTAAAATAGTGAAGAGAAAATATAAAGCATAGTGATTGGATAGTTACCGAAAATGAAATAGAGCAATGTTTTGGTGAGATAGATTAAAATAGCAAAATAAATAATATTTTAAGAAGCAGGAAAAAAATAGTACTATACTACTATAGCCCAATTTAAAATTCTAACAAAAAAAAAATATCATTGTAGCCCCAGAAATATGAAGGAAAGAAAAACACGTTCCCCAGCCCACAAATGCATAAATCATGGACTGCGAAAGGATCTAAAATTTCTATCAATTTCATTAATTTCCAAATCATTACTCTCACAGCACATCAGGAAATTTAAAAGCTGTCACACCCACATTTTCTATCAATTTCAAAAATTTAAGAATCGCTGCAAATTGTTGTCCAAAGCCTCGGACGAATCTTGAATACTTTGTTCACTGTGGTTTATTGTTTAGAGAAAATGATGCATTAGCGAAGTTATTGAACAAATTAATAAAGTGATCAACCCATAAATGTTATCTACGAAACTTTATATAAAATTAAACACCATTTACTGTTATGCATGAAAAGGGCGAAAGTGCAGAGGCGACGCAGCAGATGGGTGAAGAAAGCATGGGCACATATGGGCTAGCAGCCGGCGGCGTGGGCCGAGGCGAGGAGATGGGCTGCGCAACAATAGAATGGAAGGACGCAGCATTAGGGCAAAAGAGTGTCCCAACGTGGCAGGAGGATTACAAGATTTAGTTAAGATGATAGCTTTTCCTTTTAAATAGATATCTTTCCTTAATTATTGTAATTTAGCTTTAAGAGAGTCCTTAGATAACTTTAAATATGTGGAACCTTATCATTATCAATATGAAAGAACAATTATTCAAACTCTAATTCTTGCCTCACGCCGCCCGGCGTTTCTTCTCTCTTCCCTCTCGCGTATTCTCTCGATACGCTTTCTCCCTTCCTTCGTCCCCTATTCTGGAGCTTGAAGACGCTCGAAGTCTTCCCTATCGTACGTTCGCTTATTAGGATCGTATCAATTAGTGCTTTCATTGATGTCGACCGATTCGTCGACACCGAACTCACTCGCGGCGGTGGACGCACGCGTGACCGCGTTGAACGAATCATTGTTTCAAATGCAAAAGAAATTTGAGGCTCGCATGGAGTCCTACTACTCACGGTTGGAAACTCGATTGGAAGCTCTTAATGTCGCCAACCAGCACATTCTATCACCCTCTCTTCACCACCATGGGAGACACTTTTGCTACAACACCAATTCACGTGACGCAGTAGATACCAGATTTCGTGGCGATGATAGTTACACTCCTAAACTCAAACTCAATGCACCTAAATGTGACGGGACCACACCATTACGTTGGTTGTCCACGGTACGTAAGTATTTCGAGTTTTATGATATTCCTCCAACTGATCGCCTGGGCTGCGTAGCGTTGATGTTAGAGGGCTCAGCCGCCGATTGGTTTTGTTGGCGGATGCCCAATGGCTTGATCGATGACTGGGACGATTTTGTCAAAAAGTTCAAACTTCGATTCGCTCCGCTTCATTGGGGGCTAGAAGACAACTTGGCACACGAAGACGACTTGGAAGATGCAACACCAGAGCTCCAAGACTTTGATGACGAAGATCCTAAGCTTGAGCAGGTTGTCGAAGATATACCCACTGCCATTGCCATCGAGGCGACCACAAAGGCAGAGGAGCACATTGAAAAAGTCCAGTTGGTAGCCGCGCAACCAACCTTTTCGTTCCCGGCCGCAAATGGTGAACTGCCTATTGTTGTGGAGTCCGTCGAAGAGAGTGCACACATGCCTGTTGAATCCAGTGCCGTACTTGAGGACACGCAGATGAGATCTTCTGCCCTTCTTGTGGAAGTCTTCACGAACTTTGATGTACTGGATGAGTCTACCATATGTGACTCTCAGTTTTACGCCATGAGTCTACCTATTCGAGCACCTAGGCATAGTACAACTCTTTCAGCAGCTCTCTCAACTGAGGTTGAACAGACTATAGCAAAGCTTCAAGTTCATAAGCAACCTACGTTATTTTTGACACATTTACCTGCCAAGACATTGCCTACGGGACTTTATTGTTTGCCTCTACTACGTCTGCCAGCAGAGGATTTTCTGTTGAACACATCCCAACAGCAATTCCCAAACAAAGAAAGATATTATGAGATTTACAGAATGCTGCAACCAGGAGGAAATACAAATGAATTCTGTACACCAGTCGAGTTGGTGGAGTGTCTCTTTCCTAACCTTCACCTTGAGGACAAGGTGGTTTTTGATCCGGGTGGGAATGTTATGGTGGAATCCAGCGATCGTGCATTGAACGAGCAACATCAAGAGTTGGAGTTATAGAGTCATTGGGCCAGAGAGAGGGCAGAGATTGCGGGCCCGAGACGTGGGCCGTGAGTCACTCGCGTTGGATTCGGAAGTGAAGAGGCATAGCAAATGAAGAGTCAAGCTATCGGTGGTTATCTTCATAGTTATCATTTGTGATCTATTTCT
>JAYDZE010387357.1:0-17101 GCA_034509125.1 Monilaria moniliformis
GATTGTATTATTGTAGATCAATTTGTAATTCATTAATTAATTCTTTTGTATTGTAATTTATTTGATCATGTATTCTTACTTTGTAGTTTAATTCTTCTTACTTCATATCTTTGATTTCTAATCTAGAATACAAGTATTAATTTAATTTCCAAACTTAGAAATTAAAATCTTAAACGAAAAATAATCGCAACTTTAGTTAATAAAAACGGCGGTTATTATAGGACATCACAAACAGGCATATCTAATAACCAAGAAAAACCAACAGCATGAAAGTACTTGAAATTCCTCTTTAACATCTAAAGTATCCAAAGTTGCAAGATTGAGAAGTTATCCTGCCCGATAATCCTTACTTAGTCGGGCGGTTACCTTACCCACGACCGAGGGGTCGGGGTTGTTCTGGATTTCGGCAATGAGGTCTGGGCTTAGCTTGATCCTCTTCTTGTGGAACCTTTTCACTCTCCTCTTGGCAGAGTTGGCCAAAGATACATCATCCTCTGATTCTGCGGCTGACTCGTCCGAGAAGATGGTGTCGGAGGATTCTTCACTTGGGCTCTCCAGTCGTTATATCTCAGAAGATTCCGACAACTCTTCTTGGTTAGGTTTTGCTTCCTTCGGCTCGTTAGGGAAGACTCGCTTCATGGGGGTCTTTTCCTTCCGTGCGCGTTCTGCTTCTTGCCGCCCTGGACTCGTAATTTCTTCTGCCGTGTTTTGCTCGAGTTGAGTTGCAACTTGAGCCTGTGGTTGTAGGCTAGGCTCCTCCTCGGTTTGCCTCCCTTTCTTTTGTTTACCCGACTAACTAGCCTTTGTCACCATGGTTGGCTTAAGAGAAAGCATTCATCCCATGCCTGACTCTTTTCCGGCCTTCTTGCGGCGTTGTTGTTTAGGTGCCATTATTCTGAAACTTTGGTATTTTAGCGTTTGGAAAAATGAGGTTCTTTAGAATTTCATATAGAAAATTTAAATTGCTTCGACTTTGAGTGTGGAAATAAACGAGTGGATTGGGGTAATGGCAATTTGAATGATTTGAATTACGGCATCTGTCAGGCTAGTTTGTTGGCCGTTTGCGCGCATTAAGGCTACAGATTTAGCTCACTTTTTGCAGGATACGCTCGTATCTCTTCCCTTAGCCGTTGATTATTTACTTGATTTAGTATGTTCAGCATTTCCTGCGGCAGGGATTTGCTTCCAGTTTGGAATTTTTTTACTGCAACCCCCAACGGCGCTTTTACCCTGCCACGTGGCTTTTACAGCTTGCATGGCTGAAGATGCACAAAACAAAAGGAGAAATGGTAGAAAACTTAAATGAAATTAAGTTAAGAAAATAAAAGAAATTAACAACTATGTACAACTCCCTCGGTTCCTTACGCTGTTCTTGATTGGGCATGCCACTATACAGGCGTCAACTGCCCTAAGGAAATGTTTCAATCTTTAGCCATTGACTACAAATGGTTCTGCCACCTTTTTCATGCCTTTAATCTTCACAACTCCATTTGCTCTAGGTCTAGTGACAACATATGGGCCTTTCCATTTTGACTTCAACTTTATAGGCACCAACTTTCCTTATGGGAAGAAAAATGAGGACCCAGACAACTTCTTGAGTGAGTTCATCAAGATGTGTCGAATCCAGAAAAGATCCAGCGGAGTCACTGAGGAGCAGTTTAGACTGGCGGTGTTGCCATTCACATTGTCGGGGGAGGCGAATGCCTGGTTCATAAGCCTATGGCCAGACTCAATCGAAACTTGCCCAGATATGAAAAGGATGTTCCTTGTAGGAAACCAGGCCACATTTCAATGTACTGCAGAATGAAAGATATGGACCAAACTGCCCAACTCAATGCTGAAGGGAATTGGCAATATAAAGGACAGAGGCGCGACCCTTTTGCCCCGACGTACAATGCTGGCTAGAGACCACCCCAATTTCAGATGGGCAGGGCCTAATCACCCGACACTTCAAAACAAACACCAAAAACTCCCCAACCATCCACCTCAAGCTCAAAACAATCAAAACCAACACAATCAGCAACCCTACAGCTGACCACACCAAAGAAATTTCCAACCCCATCATAACCACCCGCCACCAGGGCAGCCTAGGCCACCCAAGAATTTGGAAGACATGATGGCAGAACCTATACACACACAACAATTTGTGCAAAATAATTTACTTTCCAACAATGATGTGGTGCATGAGGTTCAAGATGCCCAGCGGGAGCAGAAGGCTAGCCTAGACTATTTGACGCGATAAATGACTCAATTGGTGGTGGCCATGAATGAACTTAGAGGAAATGAAGGGAGGATTCCCGCCCAAGTTCAACAGCCGAATAGAGAAAACTTGAACAAGATCTCTCTTAGGTCAGGAATGGAGCTGGATCCACCCAAGCAGAAAGAACTCCCTGAAAAGAACAAAGAAGTTGAGGGAACCACCACCCAACTGCCAATGTACCGGCGTTGGAGGAAGAAAAGAACACAAACAAGCAGGTCAGCTCAAAGCCGCAGCAAATACCCCCTTACCCAGGCAGATTGGGCCAAAAGAAGCACAAGGAGGACCCTGTTGACTTCGTGTTAATTTTCAGCAAGCTTGAAATAAATCTACCCTTACTCCAAGCCTTAAGGATTCCACCTTTTGGGAAATTCATTAAAGACTTCGTAGAATGGAAATCCAGGGTAGAATGAAAGATTGTGATTGGGGAGAATTCCTCGGCAATCATCCAGAAGAAACCACCAATCAAAACTGCTAAGCCATGTACATTCTCCTTGCCCATATGGATAAGGGATGTTTTAATTGAAAAGGCTATATGTGATCTGGGTGCTTCTATAAATGTTATGTTGTTGTTTGTGTATAATAAATTGAATAGAGTTGAGCTAATGGAGACTAGGGTTGTCATTCAGTTAGCCGATAGGACATTCATCTGCCAAGAGGGAATGTTGGAAAAGGTCTTAGTTAAGGTGCATATTTTTATGTGATAAAAATGAATGAGTCGTCACCTAATGATTCTAGTGGAGTCTTGTTAGGAAGACCTCTCCTTAGAACGTTAAAGACTATCATAATGTTTATGATGGTACAATCTGCTTGGATTATCATGGAAACAAGTATACATTCAGCATTAATAAAGCTATGAAAAACCACTGGACATTGAAGATGCCCAGTTTGTGGATGTGATTAACCCCATAGTCCAAGGATACCTTGCGACTGAACCTTTTCAGGTGAAAACTGAAGGACAGAAAAGCTTTCAACCAACCCAAGGCTAGGAGGAATGAACAAACTGCTGTAATCACCAAGGTTAACCGATGAGGAGATTGAGGCTAAAATCCTTGAACTCTAGATAGTGGAGCAGCCATAACTCATTAACGGGTTCAAACTGCCTAATTTGTTACCCCACGGAACAACCATGCTGGAGGAGAACAATCCTGAGCCTACGGATTTGAAACCCCTACCTCAAGAATTGAAGTACGTCTACTTGGGAGAAAAGGAATCGCTACCAGTAATCATAAGTAGCAAGTTGGAGTGGGAGTAAGAAGGTCAATTGATCAAGGTGTTAAGCAACCACAATAAAGCTATTGGGTGGAAACTGGCCGACTTGGTGGGGATTAGCCCCAACATTTGCATGCACTACATTCAGTTGGAGGATGAGGCAAAACAAACCCGAGAGCCGCAAAGGAAATTGAATCCAAACATGCGGGAGGCCCTCCTTAATGATGTCTTGATGTTATTGGACATGGATATCATCTACCCTATATCCGACAATAAGTGGGTGAGCCCCGTGCATATGGTGCGAAAGAAGTTAGGAATCCAAGTGGTGGAGAATGAGCGCAACGAGCTAGTTCCGAATCGCCTTATAACTGGTTGGGGCATGTGCATCGACTACCACAAGTTGAACACTGCCATGCGTAAGGATCACTTTCCCTTGCCCTTTATTGATCAAATGTTAGAAAGGTTGGCGGGGAAGAAATTCTTTTTCTTCTTGGACGAATATAGTGGGTATTTCCAGATTTTCGTGAACCTCGATGACCAAGAAAAGACTATCTTCACCTGCCATTTGGAACGTATGCCTACCGAAGGATGTCGTTTGGGATATGTAATGCCCCTGGGAGTTTCCAGCGACGTATGATGAGCATATTTTCAGATATGATCAAGAAGTGCATTGAGATCATCATGGACGATTTCACCATCCATGGAGTAACTTTTGAAAATTGCTTGCAGCACTTGGACTCGGTCTTGGCAAGATGTGAGAAGAGGAAATTAGTCCTAAATTATGAGAAGTGTCATTTCTTGGTGAGTGAAGGGATCGTGCAAGGCCATCTCGTATCCGAAGAAGGAATCCGTGTAGATAAGGCAAACGTGGAAGTCATTGCCAAACTGTCCTACCCAGCCAACCAACGAGAGATTTGAGGATTTTTGGGGCATGCGGGTTTTTACCGGAGGTTTATCAAGGACTTCCCCAAGATAGGATGCCCACTCACTCAACTCCTCTAAAATGACGTGCCTTTCGAATTTGGTTAAAACTGCAAGAAAGCATTTGAATTGCTAAAGGACAAATTGACCAGTGCGCCGGTGATGCAAGGTTCAGACTAGAACCAGCCAATCGAAATCATGTGCGATGCAAGCGACTATGTCGTGAGATCTGTTCTAGGTCAAAATGTGGGAAAGGAAAGCCATGTCATACATTATGCCTCGAAGACCCTGAATCAAGCTCAATGGAACTACGATACCATGGAGAAGGAGCTCCTCACGGTGATTTTTGCCTTTGACAAATTTCAGCCTACCTGCTTGGATCAAAGGTGGTCGTCTACATAGATCACGCCGCACTGAAGTATTTATTCGGAAAGAATGAATCGAAGCTAAGGCTAATAAAATGGGTTTTAATGTTACAAGAATTCGATGTGGAGATGAGAGATAAAAATGGTGCCGAGAACAAGGTGGCAGATCACCTTAGCCAATTGATCATCGACAAGGAGGAACGATCCATCACCGAAACTTTTCTAGAAGAACATCTATACATCCTCAAGGAGAAAGAAGCCATTGGATAAGAGGATGAAGCTGAAAAGTGAAAGTAGATACTACTTCTGAGACGAGCCCTACTTATGGAAGGTTGGGGTGGATCAGATCAGTAGAAGTTGCATTTCCGAATAAGACTATAAAAGTGTGTTGGAGCATTGCCACTCATATGCGTGCAGAGGGTATTTTGGTTCTAGGAAAACAGCAAGAAAAATATTAGATAGCGGGTTCTACTGGCCCAGTTTCCACCAGGATGTATTCCAGTTTTGCAAGCAGTGCGAAAGATGCCAACTGATGGGCGGAATGTCTAGGAGGGATGAGATTCCCCAAATGCCGGTGATAGTTTGCAAATTATTCGACGTGTAGGGAATGTATTTCATGGGACCTTTTCCTAGTTCCTACGGAAACAGCTACATACTATTGGTCGTGGATTACGTGTTGAAATAGGTGGAGGCCAAGGCGACAAGGACAAATGAAGCCAAAGAAGTTTCGACATTCTTGAAAAGTATGATTTTCAGTCGGTATGGAATTCCGCAGCCATCATCAGTGATCGCAGATCCCATTTTTGCAACAGGCAGATTGAAGGTCTCCTCAAAAAATATGGTACACCACAAGTTGTCCAGTCCATACCACCCACATGCTAACGGACATGCTAAAGTCTTAAACAAGGAAATCAAAAACATTTTGGAGAAAATGGTGGGAACCTCCAGGAAGGATTGGAGCATGATGCTTGACGATGCACTACGGGCCTACCGAGCGGCATACAAAACCCCAATCAGGATGTCGCCTTATCGCTTAGTGTTCCGGATGATGCCCGTAGAGCTGGAGCACAAGGCCTATTGGGCAGTTCGTCAAGTCAATATGAAAACAAGCAAGTGTAAGGAGGAGAGAAAAATGCAGCTTCAAGAACTGGAAGAGCGAAGATTGGAAGCATATGATGCAACCATGTGGTATAAGGAGAAAATGAAGCTAAGGCATGACAAGAACATTTGTAGGAAGGTCTTTCAAGTAGGACAACTCTTACTATTTTTCCAATCTCGACTTAGGCTGATGCCTGGAAAGTTAAAGTCCAAATAGAAGAGACCATTTGAGGTCACAGGAAATCAGAGGAAATGGAGCAATTGAGATGAAGGGATTGGCGGTGGGAGCTGAGCCTTTCATTGTCAATGGCCAAAGACTGAAGCCTTTCATTAGGCCAACTGAAGCGTGTGTAGTGGATGAGGTATCACTACACACACCTCCCTCACTTGAGTAAACTTGAAAGGACTCGGACGTCTCAGTTGGGCAGTTCACATGCGGGATCAAGAACAACTGAAGACAAATACGAGAATATCTATGTAAATATAACAAACTCTCTTAATTTTAGTTTAATCTTATCTTATCTTTGTTTTTCCTTTTATTTTGTTGTTGGATTTCCACACAGGTGACACGTGTGAGCAAGGCGATTCAGTGGAGTTGCACCTAGAGAAACAAAATCCAATTTTTTTGAATTCGAGAGGTACAACGGCTAGAGGTAATGGCGGTATTTGTCTAATCAAGGGTTGGCGATCTACCACCATATCCGAAAAGGATTGAAGGCTAGGGGAAACGCCCACGTACATCTACGCCAGCTCGAAAGTCGTCTGCGCAACATATCCGTTCGCAGCCCCCTTTTTAAAAGCCGAACCATCCCCCACTCGGCCATTTTCTACAACCCAAGCGAACTAGAGAGATATTCTAAAGAGTGAACAAGAGAAAAGGCTGAAGAGAAACCCAGAACACCAAACACCACACTCGTTTGCAAACACTCTCACCATGACTCCGATAACCAAGAAAAGAAAGAACCTCGAGGAGGAGGTACAACCAGTGACACCACCTCGAGTATGAGAATCAAGAGAAAGAAAGAGAAGCTGGTTGTGGAGGTTTAATTCCAAGAAAGGACACCTGAGCCCACCCTTTTAAATCAGCCAGAGGAAGGAGGGGCCGAGGAAGAAATCCCCCAGTTGCTCGCGATAGAAGCCGCCCACAACAGCCCGAGATGTCTGGCTGCTGAGCACAAAAGAAAGGGGAAGGAGCCGATGAGGGCTGAAACTTCTGAGGAAGCGTCGACGGGAAGCTCCTCGCCGAAAGCACTGGCCCGACGTTCTCGGAGGAGACTGCTGCCACCTCGGATGATGAGTCATGCACAGACTCCCCCCAACTCAAGGGATGGAGTTTTCCAAGAAGGAGGATCGAGTTGGACGACGCTTGAATTGCCCAGATCAAAGAATACGCCGACCCCGTGGTCACCGCCAAGGTAACAGTCCCATTCGGTAAGGAATATCGGGCTGGATAAACTCTTGATCTTTCTGCCCTAGAAACACTTGTATGTAGGGAGGAGTTTCTAAGTGTTTTGATAGAATAGGTTTTAATTGGTTGCCCAACTCGGACGTGCCTAGGATTCTGGTAGATGAATTTTTCAATTCGTTCGATTTTGCTGCAAATTTAAATTTTGGAAAAGCCTTCTATTACATTTGAATTGTTTGGGAAGATGCATGAAATGTCGTTGCTTGAGTGGAATGTGTGTCTGGGTATAGTGTCTTTAGAAGATACTGTTCAATTTGATTTTCAAGTCGTCGAACGCGCTTTGCCATATAGGTATACTCTACCTTTCGACAACAAGCAGCCTGGGTAGCGTTGGCATACCCTTCGGCTGGGCAGTTTAAGCTTACATAGTCTAGGGCCCATAACTTATTGAACCATGTGTTGCGTATGTGCCAAATTTATCTAGCATATAATCTATTAGGGCAAACAACTAGCTTCAGTAGGGTCTCCCTATATGAACTCTATTTCACTTGGTGCATGCACCAAGGAATTAAAGTAGACCTAGGATTCTAGTTAGCCTATCAGATCAAACTCATAAGCACACACCCCACACGCAACATCACTTTATGCCATGTGTTAGGAGCTTACTTAAGTCGGAATTTTGACATTGTGCTTAATGATGATGTTTTGTTGAAATATTGCCCCCCACCAGCTAGATTTGACATTTTCTTCTTGCGAGGTACCCTAATTGATACGTGCGTGACGGTATTCCGTATTTGTATACAGCAGGTGAGGTAGTGCTGTCATCTAGCACGCCAATGAAGGCCATCGAACAGGACCCGCAAGCTGGCAAGGGAAGGGTACCTAAAGTAAACTAGTGCCCGAGAGACTAAAGGCTGTGGAGCACCAACTCTAAGCAGAGGAGACGATTAAAGAAGGTGGATGAAGAGGTAAGAGAGATGAATGAGGAGTTCAAAACCCTTACCAAGGAGTTGAGGGGACTGCTCCAAAAGCCCAAGATGCCACCCACAGAAGTTCATGAAGAGCAACCCGAGATACCACACACGGTTAGTCCAGACGGAAGGTCCATCGTTCCAGTGGAGGACCTGCAGCAACCGTCGTTAAACCTAAACAGCCCAGGCACATCAAAAACCTCGTCGATGCGCCGAAGCCGACGGACCCGGTAACTTAGTTTCCCCCCTCCCCCCGGTCTTTTTTTCTTTTCATAGTTTTATTTCCTTTAATTTTTTCTTTTCTCGAATTGTCTTCTAGTTTTTGTGTGTCGTAAATCTTAGGGCAATTTGAACGTCAACTTGAACTTAGGCTGGTAGAATTAAGTAGAGGATGATGGACTTAACCACCCAACTCATACCACACCTATATAATTAGAATTGAGCCTTGAGCGGGGCAGCCCCCGCATCTTTCCTTTTTGAGTGATTAAAGAAAAAAACAGAGAAGAATTAGGAGCACAAGTGGATATTTCAAAATTGGTAGGTAAAAGACAAGAGGCATAGGGTATTACCCAGTTGAGCCTACTTCTTTTGAATCATAAGCCGAGCATAATAACCCTAGAAGCCTATTGAGCTTGAATCCTTTCTTTCATAGCCCAATAATTCAGAAAAAGAAAATTTAGAGGAAAAATGACCACTGAGTAGGGCAAGCAGAACGCGTAAAAAGAGCACATGCTGAAAAAAAAATAGATGAAAAGTGCAGACTAAAAAAACATAGCAATTGAATGCACAAAATAAAGAGAAAAGCCTATGAGTACCGATTCAAATAGGGTAGTTGAGCCCAGCTTGCACCTCTTTGAGAAAATAGACTAATGAAGCCTAGAACCTTTAGGGCCGGACCTTGAATGAAAACACCCTGAGCCCAATTGCATCCAATCTTTAAAGACCTCTTCGATGCCTTTTAATTGCGAAATATCTAATTGTACGAATAATATCTCTTAAGGAGAGAATCACCCTTGAGCGTCAGTGAGGGAGTGAATCTTGATGAGGACAGTTGACTCTTAACTCTACTATTTATTAGCCAAGTACTTTTAAACTACCCAGTTTGTTGCTAGATCTATTAGTGTTTCTTCTTGTCTTGTTGTTTCTTCTTTTTTTTCTTTTCCTTTTCTGTTGATGTTCTAGGTTGTTCGTTTTTTTCTTTTATTCTTTTGAGACGGGGAAAACTAAGTATAATTTAGGTTGTCATCTGGCCTGATTGAGCTAACTCATGCTTGAAGGCAAGCATACCTTAAGTGTGAGGAGGTTTGATCAACCCAAATATCAGCCCCTGGAACCGGTTTAATTTGCTTGATTTATGATGAAAAGATGTACAAGAAGGTGCAAAGTTGGTGCAAAGGCTACAGAGATCACAGCGCGACAAGGGCAGTTTGGGCGTGGAAAGGGAAGCTACAAAGAAATACACCATCAAGTAGCCCAGAAGGGGCGAGCACAAGATGCACTTGGGAAACACGCGCACACTCAAGGCGAGTTAGTTTCAGCGCAGGAAGACCAGCGGGGTGCGATGCAGGCGAATCTAGCTTCACCGCACCTGGCTTTGTAAAAGGCGAAGGATGTGCGGTGAAGAGGAGGTTCGGAGGTTTTAGAAAGATTAGCTAAGTAATCAGACGTTCTCAAGTCCAATGCCTTTCCTTCTAACTTATGTATCAACCAAGCCGCATTGATCCGACCACATCCACACCATAGCCATAGTCTTCTATGTAGAATTTTATTTGTTGCATCTTAGTTCCTTTTGTTGTTTGAGTGGAGTCCGAACAATTTCAAGTTGTATTTTCGACTGCTTTGAAGTTATGTTTTATGTTGTGTTGAACTCTTGTCTTCAGTTCCTCTCCTTAGTTATAAAGTCTTTGCACTTTTGCAAGATTGCCGAATCTCTTTAACTTATGCCTATATCATGTTTTCAGCGAGTTTTTTTTGTGTTCAAGCATGCCCATAGTTAGATTAATTAAGAGGTTTATCATTCTAGTTTGAATCAACATGTCTAACATAGGAAGTAGGTAATCAAGACATTCCAGTAGGCCAAGTTGAAGGCATAGATTTACATTTTAGTCGTAGTTTGAGCTTAAGGTAGTCTCGTCTGAGTAATTCCAGGCGACATTTCAGTCTCCCGACTCTGCAAATAGGGTTTGGGAGGTTGGAAGGGACGACCGGCCGTGGTCCCATTAATTTTCAGCATCTGCAGTCCGTCATTACTTTTCTGCAACAAAGTGTTAAAGTAATATCAGGTAGCCCAGAGTGTTAGTTACCCGAAATGGATAAAAGTGAAATGGTTCAAAAAGTTAGCTTTGTTGTCCATACCCAGGTAGGAAAGATACCTTGACCTTGCCTACCTTAAAGTAGTTACTCTTAACCGCCCCAACTCAGGTTCTGTGGCACTCTCAGCATTTGTCCTTTTAATCACTAAGTTAATTAGGTAGCAGTAGTTTAGTTCAGTTTAGAGTAACACACTAGGATCCACTTAGTTAAGTTTGTTCAATTTCCATAATTCATTTTACATCTTTTACATTCAGTCTGATACGTACTTCAACTGCACAGTTTGCACCCATACTACTAGTTAAGCAATAAGGGTTAGTTGTCCACCTTTTCTTTTATCTTCTGCCTAGTATAAAAACAAACCTCTTGCTCATTTCTGTAGTTAGTTCCCCATATCCAATCCCAAGGAGTGGCGGCATCGCCAACCTAACCTATATAGACACGCTCAACTAGGGCTAACAATACATATCCTCGTGGGATCGACACCCCTTTCTTACCATTTACTAACATAATAGTACTTAGGAAGTGGGGAACATACAATATCATTGACCGGGGGCAACATGTTCCTAACAACACCATGTACCGCACACCCTACGCATCAAATGGCGCCGTTGCCGGGGAGATGGCATTTATTCTTAGTTGAGATGTGTTTATGTAAATACCTATTCTAACTCTTTTTCTTTTTAGTTTTTTTCTTTTCTTTCTTAGTTTATGACCCGTTCTTCACGACCTAACTTGTTGTTCGACCCTGAGATTGATAGAACCGAGAAGAGACTTAAAAGGTTAAAGGACGCACATCAATTCAGGGAAGGGTTGTACGCTGCCCTATCTGAAGGGTCAGAATCTGAGGAAGAAGGACTTGCCATAATAGTACTTGGGAAGTGGGGAATGTACAAATATCTTTGATCGAGGGCAACGTGTTCCTAACGACAGCCCGCGCCGCACACCCTACGCATTAGTACTCATACGCGCCAGGGTGACTCATTAGTATCCGAGATAAGGTAAATGATACCCATATCTAATAATTTCATAATCTCCTTAAGAACTGCATCTCACATGTTGGGATGTAACTTCCTCCGCGAGTCTCTTTGGGATTTGGCATCATCCTCCAAATGTATATAGTGCTAATATATGTCGGGGCTAATTCCCACTAGGTCGGCTAGTGTCCACCCGATGGCCTTCTTGTGTTTGCTTAGCACTTGAATCAATTGCTCTTCTTGTTCCAAATTCAACTTGTTGTTGTTGACCACCGATTGAGTCACATTTACTCCTAGGTAGACATATTTCAATTCTTGCGGAAGAGGTTTGAGCTCCAATGTTGAAGAGTTTTCTGCTTTCATTGTTTGGTTGACTTGCGGCATGCAACTGGGCAGTTTGGTGGTCTCCTTCTCAAGTTCAGGCTTTGTCACGGTACAAAGCCTTAAAATCTCAGCTTCAATCTCTTGGTCAGTGAGTCCTTGTGCATTCAGCAATTTGTTCAAACAGATGGGATATGATGGTGTCTTCGTAAGCCTCGGCGTCTGATACCACTGTTAAATATTCTTGTCATCATCTACTGATTACGCAGCGGAAAAAAATATACAAGAATTATAGATCTAGATTCATAACTTAATTCATGTTTTGAGCAGTTAAATCACAATAGTAAGAATGACTTACTTGTTGTGCAATCTCTTGAGCAGTTAATAGGAATCTACAGATGAATTTACGAGTACCGGTATCCACGTATTCATTGGGATATTCAGCACATTGGCATCAACAATGCTTTCCTAAATGGAGGGCTCGATACACGGTCTTCAAGGAACAGCCTGAGGGATTTGTAGGTCCTTAGTTTCCACATCATGTGTAAACTTTAAAAAAAATCCCTTTATGGTCTCAAAATAGGCACCTCAAGCATTGCATGATAAGCTCAAAACTTATCTTCCCCCACATGGGTTTCAATTTTTGGCATTAGATTATTCCTTATTTCATATGAGATAGAATGGCAAGCTATTTCTATTACTTGTCTATGTCCATGATATCCTAATCACTAGTAAGGATCCATCTATTGTTTCCAAACTAATTCAGAGTCATTCCACTACCTTTGCCCTCGAAACACTTGGTACTGTCAACTTTGTCCTAGGTATTCATGTCAAACTACTCACTAAAACAGATCTCTCTTATAGCAAGCCCCATCCTTCCCCCTATGATCTAGGTACCAAACTTCATTCCAATGATAATTTTCTCATCTCCAACCCCACTTTATTTCATAGCACTATTGGTGCACTGCATTATTTGCACTGTTGGTGCACTGCAGTATCTCCTAAATGGTCAATAAACAGAGTCAATTCATCTACAATCTCACCGATCTTCAATCGAAAGCTTGCAAGCGCTTGTTGCTTTATCTTAAGGACACCATTAACTACAATCTTGCATATTATTCCTTTTTCTTATCTACCTTAAAATCTTCTCTAGTGCTGACTAGGTTGGTTTTTGTGTGTTTCTTGGCCAAAATCTCCTCTCTTGAAGCTCTAAAAGACAGAACATTGTCTCTCGCAGCTCTATTGAATTAGAATATCGTGCGTTGGCCGACCCTGCTGTTGAGGTTGTATGGACAACATATTGGTGGCATAAGATTGGTATTACTTTACCTCATAATCCAGTTATTTTATGTGACGACAAAAGTGCAGCTATTGTTGCATTTAATCCAGTTCGTCATGTTCGCAGCAAACATATTGACATTGACACATACTTTGTGAGAGAGAAGGTGCTCAAGAAGGAATCGGATGTTCGTTGTGTTCCCACTATTGATCAAGTTGCTGATATCTTTACAAAGCCAATAATAGTTCCCAAATGAAAAAGGGTAGTCTCTTTTGAGTAGGGTTGTATTAGAATGTGGCCTACGTGGCAGTTTGTAACTTAACCTAATACGAATACAGATGGTTTGTGGCTCGTTTATAAGAGAGGAAGTCGAGACTATGGGTTTGTCGGTGTGAAGTAATAGCAAGTAGACGATTATAGGGGATGGAGAGATGGAGATCATGGAAATGGTTATGGTAGTCGTTATGCAGTGGTGGAGGAATGACTATAATGGTAGCAGTTATGGTGGCAGTTACGCAGCATTGGAGAAGTAGTTGTGAAACCATTGAATCATTGAGACACGTTGTATCAAAACATGGTGTATGTGTGGATCCAGCAAAAGTGGAAGCCGTGCTCAAATGGCCTACGCTTCAGTCCGCAAAAGGAGTACGATGATTCTTGGGATTGACTACTTATTGCCGCTGGTTGATAGGCCTTATTTGTTGCTAAGAATTGAAGATCAAATCAAGCTTTAAAGAGACAAAATCTACACTTAAATAGGTATCTTGATGCAAGGAATGAAATAAGAGGGAATTGGAGTACAAGAGTAGGGGAAGGCTGAAAATGCATATAAGAAAGGCACAAAAAAGCAGGAAATAAGTCTTTTCACAAACTGCCCAAGGAGATATAATTGGGGTTGTATACTAGAAAACATGTTTTACGACCTGCTTATGAATTAATTGTTGGGTTATATAACATTGAACATACGGTATTGGTTATGCACTGCTTTGATAGCTACTGCCCACACTAGTATTTAAACTTGGAATTGGGAATAGGTTAGAAGATTTAGGGTAGATATGAAGATCTACGCGTGGATAAGGCGCGAGCAATGTTCTGATCTTTGGAGATCAAGTTCTGTAAGTATTTAGATCCGTAGTATCATGAATTATGATTTAAATAATAAATTATGTTTCTTTTATGTGCGTTCTAGATCGTAGATCTATAAATAAAGTTAGCTAGTTATTTTTTCTATATCATCCTGGAAAGTTCTTGGGAAAAGGAAAATTCCTTCATTGGAATTAATCTCCAACACCACAACTATTCAACCTTGAATCTTCTGGCCTAATCCCTCATATAACTTGAATATTGTGAGGGCAATATACTATCAAGATTAATAGCCCAGGTTGGGGAACAAAATTCTCTCAATGTGTAATATATATGGAGAATAATTTTCTTACTTTTTACACACACTGAATTTCGTCCCCCAACCCCTTTATTTATAAGGATGATGGGCTAGGTCAGAGATTCTAAGGAAGATTAGGACTGGGTCTCCCAATGGGCTTAATTATTTTAAGTTAAGCCGAACTTAAATTAAAACTATTAATATTAATTTCACTATACAATTAATATTGTACTGCCCATCTTTATCCACATTACGAATATGTCTCATTATTAATTAATTCATTTATCGTATTTAAGATATTCAATATCTATTAATTAATTTAAGCTTTGCTACTAGCTTTAATTAATCAATCTCCTATCTAAGGGTGGTCCAGTTCAAAACATTATTTACTATAATTTGGAATGATATCCAAGCCGACCGAACTTTTGTATAATAAAACAATTTACGAACTCCTCTTGGGGTTATTATCAACCCTGGTTCTCCCGAGACACGATTCCAAATACTAACTATGCTAGCATCGCTAGATGTCAATTACCACTGCCCAAGATATCAGGAATTACTTAGGGTTACGAAAAACTTGCACTTATTGATAAGTCAAAGCAGTGCATCAAAGTACATATCTCACTATAATCCATTCAATGCTATACCACATCAGTGTCATCAGTTAGCCAAGATATGCGTGCGAACTTCGGACCTAGAGTGCAACCTTTCATGATAGATTGTCAATGTCTATCTAGTTTGTGAACTTGATTTTCTTCTACAATGTTGAAGAACGACTTGTTTGCTCAATTTATGATTATATGAATAGGAATAAGCATTCATAACCACGGAAGGAAAACCATGTGACAATATTAATTTCTTCTCAATTCATGGGAAATAAGGCTTTCAATACAAATCACCTCAAAGCATGTTTTTCAGTATATAAACCCTAACATTAATAACCCTAAGAGCTACCATTCGTTGGTGCTTGTGAAAAGATATTATTGTTACATGGTTTTTCTTTTATAATCTAGTGATTATATTGTGAGCAAATATAATTTGTGATTATAATTTAGCAAGCAAGTCTAGGTCTTCTGCATTTTAGACTGAATGGTGATCAAGTCATCACTAAAGGTCTTTCAGTCGGTTTCTTATAGAAGAAAATCAAGTTCACAACCTAGAAAGACATGGACAATCTATTGTGAAAGGTTGTAGTGTTGATCCGGAGTTTGCACGCTTATCTTGGCCAACTGATAGTAGTGAAATGGATTACAGTGAGATACATACTTCGATGTTGGACTACAGTCATAAAAAATGAATCAGTTCTAACATATTATTGGCCCTAATCCCTTGACCTCGAAAGGCCTTTTGGTCATCTTACTTTTCCAAAAATGATTCGCAAGTTGGAAAAGGTTCTATGTATAGATCCTACTGTGGACTATGGTCCGCTAACTTCTGGATCATTCTAAGGTTAGTATGACCAATACTTAGATGTCAAAACATGTGTTTCATTCATGGAACTTTGGAGACTTCTCATTTAGACTTTGGCTTGACAAGTTATATTAATTTGTTTGCAATGAGTTGTGCATAATTTATGGTGTAGAGATTGTGCAAATATGCAAAATGGATAATCATGGTATTTTTCTCGATAACCTTTAGGTCATAAAAAAAACAATTTATCCTTTATTACTAATTTAAAAGCTAAACTTGTGTTCTTTCTAATTACGCATATAAAACAAATCTCCAAACTAATAATTATTACTTGCACGACTCCCACTGCAACAGCTGCTATTTTCATAACATTGCCCTAGACAATGGCGCCTATTACTAAGTCGTCTTGTTTCCAAGCAATCTCGCTTTATTAAAGTAGACATAATCATTGACTTTTGTATTTTCTACCTACGAATAGGTAGCACATGTCCTTAGATTATGTTTCGACTTTCAGTAATTAAGACGCAGCTTTATCCACTATTGTGTCCTTTCTGATAACTATTTGAAAAACTTGACTAATGGTTTTTTCAAGGTATTCAGTACAGTATCCAAATTAATTATTTTCTTATTCCAAAATTATATTCGAGAAAAATTTACTTTGAGTATATAAAGCAACATGGTGAAAAAAGACAGGGAGTGAAGACATAAACATATTGTCACATACTATGTTTAATGGATAAATTACAAAACAATTAATCCATCTCACAACAGTTAAATATGAACTAGTACGCCACTAGGGTGGTTAAATATTGATCCATGCTCAAACAAATTTTCAGATTCCACTACGTGACAGATAGATCAGAAACCGCTAAGGTAGCATTGCTGTCAAATCGTGCCTAAGCTTATACCATAAACTTAGCACCAAGAATTTTATTTCTTTTTTGATACTCCTCCTAGAGGAGGTCTATTGGGGTTTTAAATATTCCGGTGAGGGAATCCCCTACCCGGGATCTACTAGGATAATATAAGAAATTCCATCTAGCAAATAAAATTCCTACTTAATTCTAGAACGCAAATTAGCATGCTTTTCAAGGAGATTAAATCCTAAAACATGCTTTCTAGTTGGTTTAGAAAATACCTTTTGAATCTCCAAAGATTCGAAGATGGCTTGCTCCTTCTCCACGTGTAGAGTCT
>JAYDZE010387468.1:0-17101 GCA_034509125.1 Monilaria moniliformis
TCATGCTTTCTTATATGTTTGTGGGATGCTGAAGAATCTCAAGTTGGTGGATTTAAATAGCCCAACACATGTCTGTTGTTCTCACTTTCACACTACGCCGTGTGGAATTGTTTTCGACAATATAAATCTTCTTTCTAGAAAGTAATAGAAAGCAATGGGAAAAGGGATCACCAAAGACTTTGAGTCAACTGATTCAACCTAAACCCAATATATAATCTTAATTCATAATTTCCAGGAAATTACTACAGACGTGTCAAAGTGGCAAGACAAAATGATTAAACCTCTAAACCCACTACATAATGTTGATTCATTGTTTCCTGGAAATTACTTCACTGCTAAATAAAGAGACAAACTCTGCAATAATTGCAATTACTGATAAAATTTTGACTATATTGCAATCACTGATCAAATTTTGGTTATTGACAAATTTTTATGTTAAAAGCAATGAAATAAAATTGGAGAAAACAGATGATTAAAAGCAATCAAAAATATTTTATGTTGAAAGCCCATTTCTACTTTTAGGCCCAATTGTTGGCCCATTTTAAGCCCAGCTATACGTTATCGGTCTCTGTTTCCTACTATCACTATTTTTGCTATTCATATTTTTTTCAAAACATTTTTAAATTTAATGTTTCTTTTTGTTTGACCTAGATTCACAATTTGGATAATTTTGGCCGAATTTGTGCTAGCTATCAAGAAAATATAAATTGTTTATTTTTCAAAAAATTCAAAAGTAGACTATAAGTCCAAATTCAATTAGAACTATCAACATCTTTGCTTCAAATAAAATCACAAATGAGCGCCCATTTTCAAAAATTTAGGAATAGTATTAATATTAATTATATACCGAATAATTGGCACAACCTTACCAAATCATTAAATTTTTTAGCCATTTGGGGCATTTTCATTTCCTACTCAAATTACTCCAAAAGGTAGTGTATGATCATTAATTAATTGTGATTACATAGATAAGTAGAAACAAAAATATGCTATAATTAACACAGCAGCTGGGTAGGTGGAGTCGAGCGGTGGCTGCCACTGCCACTGTGTGCAAATACACACAAATGTGTGTGTATCTATGTATGTATGTATTGAATGGCTGCATGAAGGTCGAATTCGTGGGACTCTATCAATTCTTGATTCCGATTCTCTCGAAAAGAATTTGACGGCAAAAGAATCTCACACTTTTCGAAGTTGCATCGCTTTGCTTTTTGCTGCCATTTACATATTAAAGCAGCTCCCTTTTGTAATCAGGGTTAGTTTTTTCTTGTCTTTTTAAGTCTTTCATCTTCACATTGGGCGTCAGGTAAAAGCTTCTGATTGATTTCTTGTTTTGGCTGATTCTACTTGCTTTATCGTGATTATTGGGAATTTTTAAGTACAGCCTGTTTGTGTAGAAGTAAATTTATTTGATTTACTGCTGTGGAGAACATTTCTGAGATGGGATCTTTTTTTTGTGAATTTGTTGTTTGAGATATTGTAATCTTTTTATTGTATTTGGTATTTAGCTGACTTCATATGTAATTCTTATTATGGGTTTTGTGGGAAGTTTTCGAACTTTGTTTCATATTGTTCATATTTCTTGGTGGGGTGGTATTTTGAGGGTGGGGTGTAGAGGGTTGGAATTGTTGCACTTGGAAAACTTTTTCGACCATATAAATCATCTTTTTGGAAAGTAGCATCTTACAAGAAAGATCGGAAAAGTGATCACCAAAGACTCGAGTCAACTTTAAAGAATTAAAGGTCATTTCATTCATTTAGAGTGAAAGAGAAAACAATCGGAAAAGTGATCACCAAAGACTTGAGTCAACTTTCAAGAATTAAAGGTCATTTCTTTCATTTAGAGTGAAGAGAAATAAAAAAATTTGGGGAATGAAATTCAATTAAAGAAATACCAAAGGGATAGCGATTTGTATATAACTTTGTCTAATTTTTCTCTACTTGTCTTTTTTGATCCCCCTTTTTCCACGGTATTCTTTTCTCAACATTTATGTTGACAAGAGTGTATCGAACAAATATAATTCTTCGTGATAAGTGAAGGGGGTCTATTTTTTTATGTCGTCTAATTTTTTACTTTATCTTATGATCTTATGCACATGATGTTTTTGTTTTTTGACACAGGAGGGTGCTTTTTGATTGAAAAAGGGCTAGGAGATGTTTTATCAATTTTGGAAATTCTGTCTATTTTTTCCTTTTATCTGATAATTTCTTGTATTTTCATCTAATCAATTTATTTTTATGTTTCGAATCCATTAGCAAATCTTTTTTTTTTTTTTTCGATTTGTTAGTTCAACGGTTTGATTAGCTTGTAAAATCTCTTGTACATCTTTAATTATGCAATGCAGACGTAGATGCTTCAATTTTTTTTTTTT
Source organism: Monilaria moniliformis (assembly GCA_034509125.1). Classification (NCBI taxonomy): domain Eukaryota; kingdom Viridiplantae; phylum Streptophyta; class Magnoliopsida; order Caryophyllales; family Aizoaceae; genus Monilaria; species Monilaria moniliformis. Next base: position 2,373 of record JAYDZE010387468.1, read on the forward strand.
CTTTTTTTAAGGAATTCATTTTTTAGATGGATTTGCTTTTCTTGATGAAACATTGGTGTGTCGATTCTCAATTTTTTAGGATGATATTTTTTTTTGTCTTACAGTTATTTGTGTCCTGTCATGTTTTATTATTTTATACTGTTTTTTGGAATTTTTTAAAAAATATATACTCTAATTTTGGTTTAATTTATTAAGACAATCAATTAGTAATTGATGACAAAACACAACTTAATTAGTAAGACGCTTTCCTTCCAATCAATAAGTTGAGGGTACAAGAAACATAGTATGTGTGAGAGGAGTGTGGTGCGTATGAATTGTAACTAAAAAAAATAGTAATTCAAAAATTGAAATATAACTACAAACCCTAATTGGATTAGTGAGCTCTAGTTAAATATGTTAAAGTTATACTTAGATATAAAATTGAAGAAAAAAGGATTAAAAGATATGAAAATCGAAAGTGGCAATTTTAATGTTGAAAGCCCATTTCTACTTTTTAGGCCCACTTTAAAGGCCTTTTTTTTTTTGTTGTTTTTGTTTTTGTTTTTGTTTTTTTGTTTTTTTGTTTTTTTGTTTTTTTTTTTGTGCCGAATATCACTAAAGATTATTTAGATATGACGTTTTAATTTTTATCAATTACATCAATTTTTCTGTTCATATATAAAATCATTTTTGGGAGGGAAACATGTTTTTTTTTTTTTTTTCCTTTCAAAACCAATTGTTAAATTTAATGGTATTTTTGTTTGACCTAGATTCACAATTTGGATAACTTTGGCCGAATTTAAGCTATTTTCAAATTCAAAAGTAGAATATAACTCCAAATTCAAGTAGAAATATCAACATCTTTGCTTCAAATAAAATCACAAATGAGCCCCTTTTCAAATATTTAGGATTAGTATTAATATTAATATTTAATGAATAACTGACACAACCTTACCAAATCATTAATTAATTGTGATTATATAGATAAGTAGAATAAAAATTATGCTATAATTAACACAGCAGCTGGGTAGGTGGAGTCGAGCGGTGGCTGCCACTGCCACTGTGTGCAAATGCACACAAATGTGTGTGTATCTATGTATGCATGTATTGAATGGCTGCATGAAATTACAGAAGCTCGAATGGCAGCTCCCTTTTGTAATCAGGGTTAGTCTTTTCTTGTCTTTTTAAGTCTTTGATCTTCACATTGGGCGTCAGGTAAAAGCTTCTGATTGATTTCTTGTTTTGGCTGATTCTACTTTCTTTATATGATTACTGGGAATTTTTAAGTACAACCTGTTTATGTAGAAGTTAATTTATTTGATTTATTGCTGTGGATAAAATTTCCGAGACAGATAACCGACATCCTTCGAATATTAGAATTGGTACCAAACCGATACCAACATTTTCCAATTCGATTACCGATTAACTGATACTCGATTAATTGTTTAAGTAGGCCTAATCAAAGTAGGCTTGTTTTTCTAAGAATAATCAACCTGAAAATTTTAGGTACACAATGCTCATTTTGATACTCTTAAGTAACTTGAACCTGACATTAGTGGTTGAAGGAAAACATCTTACTTTACTAAACTATGTTTCGTCATGTTGTCATTCTAAAATTTATGATCATGCAAGAATGAGATCACGTAGAAGTTATTTGAGAGAGGAAATTCTCAAGGGGGCAAAATCGGCGATAGATTTCTTGTCGGTTGGGGTGATGGTGATGGCGAGGTTGCTCTCGGCGTCGAACTTGTCTTCGAATCTGACGACTTGGCCGGGGTACTCGACTTTGCCGCTAGGGTTCCATATACTTTGAGCTTGAAACCATCACCACTGTATGATCTGAAATCTGTGTTTTTGGATTTCCAAATATGTTGGCTGCAATTTAAACCCCCATTTCTATAATATGGTACAATGATTTTTTAAAGATGGGATTGAGTGTTCCACTATTGATACTATTATCGTCTCCACTACTAAATTAATTATTTTAATAAAATTTATTATAATATAATAAATCATAGTTGATATTTATTTGAAAATTTGTAAGGTTAAGGAATTTCTTATCTATTGGGAACGGCCTAGTTGGTGATGCGGAGTTGGTGAATTTATGATTAGATTCAGTAAGTCTCAATTCCACCAATATTTTTTAAATCAAGCTTATTGTGTCGTGTTTGCCTCACTGTACAAAAACACAAACATCCATTTCAAGAAGAACAACAATTTATAGTTTACAAATGAAAGTAAAATGACAATAAAGACAGTGTGAAAGTACATAGACCCATTTCACAAAAAGAGAGAAAAAAATACAATCCAGATTACAATAACTTAGAAAGATCACCAGCTATGAGTTTGTTCACCTTGATTCAAAGCTAAAGCCCAAAATTTCAGCTTCGTCTCCATTTGGATACAAATACAGCAGTCGTGACGTAGAACCAATCTCCAGCAGCATCCGTCAAATTGAAGAATGCAATTCTCCATGATTTCTTCAGTATGAATGAACCTACAACTCCCCAAAATCCAAAGATAAAACCAAAGCCCATTGATATCCCAACTTCTTGCATAAATGAGAGGCTGCTGCCGTCTTTCTCATTCATGTTTTCCTCCGGATTAGTGGTGGATGGCATCAAGCTATCTCCGGGGCACATTGCCAGAGGGTCGCCACAGAGTCCATCATTCCCGACATAAGCCGATGCACTGAAGCTTTGAAGTTGAGTGCCCGTTGGAATTTTTCCAGACAAATTGTTGTTGGACAAATCAAGAACACCAAGACTGTGTATTTCTGTCAAACTTGTAGGTGTCTTTCCGGAGAGTTGGTTGTGTGATAGATCAAGAGAATCTAGCCTCTCCATTTTACCAATATCTGGAAGTATATATCCTGTCAAACTATTTCTTGATAGATTCAAGGAATTTAATCCGTTCATCATCGGAAAATGATTTGGGAATGTTCCCCGTCAATCTATTGCTTGAAAAATCAATGAGTTTGAGAAGTCCGATATTTTCCCAATATTCGGATTCCCGACCTTTCCATCGAAATGATGAATATTCATACTGCTTTTTTTTATAGTTAGTGTCAAAGTATATACTAATATAAAATGGATAAAGATCTGTGGTATTCTTACTAGCCAGGACAGTAAAACTGTTGAAGCAATCAGGTATTATTGAAGACAGGTTGTTTATCGACAAATCCAGAACTTGAATATTAGTAAGATTGCATATCTCTCGAGGAATACTGCCATGCAATTTATTACCACGAAGGTTTAGAATTTTCATGTTATACATGTGGCCAATCCATGTGGGGATCTCTCCTGTTAACTTGTTCCCTCCAACATCAATGAATCTCAATTCTTGGCAAAGTCTCAAATTGTAGGGCAACTCACCAGATAAATTATTCCCATGCATCTGCAGCACATCTAAGTTTTGTAAATTGGCGAAAGAGCGAGGAATTTCACCCGAAAAACTGTTGTCAGCCAAATTGAGGGATTCCAAGTTGGGCATTTTCTCCCAGCAGTTGGGAACCTCTCTTCCCAACTGATTATTTGAGAGGTCAAGGGATACAAGTTGATCATGGCGAGTTACGCAAATAGATGAAATTGAACCAGATAGCATATTTCCACTCAACTGAATCTCGAAAGCTCTGACAGGAAATAATGGTATAGGACCTGAGAATTTATTGTTACTAAGATCCATATGCAAGATGAAGGTGGACGAGAGATTAGGAATGGTCCCACTTATTTGATTGTCGGAGAGATACAAGTACTGTAATAAAGAAGACGTACTCCACAACCACCAGGGGGCTTCATCTGTTATATTGGCACCACCGAGATCAAGGTATGACAAATTCCTCTGAGTTTGGATCCATTTTGGAAAATATGGGCCCACATTGCACCCACCTAAAGATATACTTTTCAACTGAAAAGGAGGACTCAAATCAGGGGCAATACCCAAGATCAATGAATTGAAAGATAAATCTAGTGTCTTTAGCTTATCAAGCTTGATGAAGTGGGATTCAGAGACTAAACCTTCCAAAGAATTTTTAGAAAGATCTAGAACTTGAAGCTTGGAAAGTTGACCAATACTTAGAGGAATGGAGCCTGCAAAGTTATTTCCCTGAAGGTACAGTTGTGTTAATGAAGAAAATGCTCTAAGGTCTGGCATCGATCCATTGAGTTGATTATAAGCCAAGTTTAGTATTTCGAGTGATTCCGATATAGAACCAAGTATAGAAAGAGATGAAAAGCTCAAAGAGTTAGATGATAGATCAAGTGAGCGTAGGTTGGTAAGGTTCCCTATCTGAGGAGGAATGATCCCAGAAAAGTTAGAACTACTAAGATACAAGTGTTGTAATTGTTTCATGGAACCAATGAATTCTGGGATGGGAATGCCTCCAAAATCATTCAACCTGAGGTCAAGATCATTTAAATGATGCAACTCAAGCAATGAAGAGCCAATCTTACCTCTCAAATTTGCATAACTAAGACGGAGGGTGACGACATGGCCAGTGGTGTTGCTGTAATCAACACCATCCCATTGGCAGCATTCGTCGCTTCGCCATGACGAGAGAAAGTCATAGTAATCGATGAGGCCATTCTTGAAGCTTAGAAGTGCTTCTCTCTCCCTCTCCATGCATCTCACTTGTGCATAATCTCCTGAAACAAACACACAGAAAAGAACAACAAGAAGAAATTTGGTTGCTATTCTTTTATCAGAAATCATGCTTTCTTGATTGATGGTATCGAAATTTGTGGGATGCTCAAGAATGTCAAGTTGGTGGGTTTAAATAGCCCAACACATGTCTGTTGCTTCACATTGCAAATTCTTACTTTCACACTAAATAGTTACAAAAGGGTGGAATTGTTGCACTTGGAAATTACTATAGTGCTAAATGGGTAAAACAAAATGATTCAACCTAAAGTTTCCTGGAAATTACTTCAGTGCTAAATCAAGAGAGGAACTCTTCAATATATAATTACAAAAGACAACATAAAATATATGTGGCCAACTCATATATTCAATAAACAAATCCAAAATAGTCATGATGAGTTTGACTGATTCATGATAATATGGCTCAAGAATTTAGCCCAAAATCAAAGAGAAATGACAAAATAGCAAAGCCAAGTTTGACTATATTACAATCACTGATAAAATTATTGACAAGTTCTTATGTTGAAAGCAAGAGAAAATAAAATTGAAGAAAAAAAATGATCAAAAGCTATGAAAAATTGAAAGTGGGACATAGAATGACAAACTAAACCCAATTATGGTTATTGTCAAGTTTTCATGTTGAAAGCCCATTTATACTTTTTAGGCCCAAATTATGGCCCATTTCATGCCCAGCTAAATTTTATCAGCCTTTGTTTCATACTATCAAGAAAGCCCTTTTATTTGAGGAACTATCTATCACTAAAGGCCTATTAGGTATGATCATATGACGTTTTAATTTTTATCAATTACATCAATTTTGCTATTCATATATAAAATCATTTTAGGGAAACGTGTTTTTTTTTCCTTTCAAAAACCAGTTATTGAATTGAAGATAATTGTCTGTAAAATCATATAGAATATGTCAATTCTGGTTTGTCCCGCGCCTTGCATGCTTGTTGGCGAGATTTAATTCAAGACATCTGGCTAATTGAGTCTACTCAATTTTCAAATTGATTTTATTACATAATACTCAACTTTTATGTATAAATGGGAATGAGAGGTCACAATTTTCGGCGTTTTCATGGGATAGTTATTTTTTCTTTTCATAATTGTTGGTTATTTGTTTGTTAGAAAAATTAACTTTAATTTTAAATTGTACCTTTTAATTTTTAATATTTAGGCTTTCCCAGTATTTATATACCATTTATAACCAAAACTAAAATTATCTATACAAATTAAAATTGCATGATTCAGATTAGAATATGTAAAAAAAACTGCATAGTTTAATAAAGAAAAATTGAAAAATATTTATAAAATCAAATTCAAATTCAAAAAGAAAAAATGAATATTGAAAAAAAAAGTGGCAGTTTAAAGGTTTGAAGAAATAAGAATGGCATTTTATTGTTATTTGTTTGGTATTGGTGTCTTCATAAATTTTATTAACAATAATTATTTTTATATTTTCCATTTAGTCCGAATTAATTAACTAGCTGAGCTTATGAATTTTGCAGTTCAGAATCCCTTGCAACTCTGATAGATATCGAAAAGAGAGTGATTAAATCGGGAAATGCGTAGCCTTCATCATCTCCACATGTCTGAGGTAATTGGCCCTAGAGGATCTCAGTATGCAACTTAGAAATTCGAAGTTGATGAAATTAAGAAGAAAAACTCACAAAAAGGTAGTTTCTTTCCTTCATCACATGATTATATATATTGCTGTTAGTTTTTTTATCGAGAAGTTTGAATTTTGAATCCAGAATCATTTCGTTAAATAGAGAGTTGTTAGAAGTTCAAAATATGTATACCACCAAAATCAAGGGTATAAAAAATTTCAACTTTTCTAAATCGTCAATGGAAGATTTTCAGAAGATCTGCACGACTCAATCAGTGCTATGTTCGTCATGTTAAGATTCGAAAGCTTTATCTTAAATGCAAAAACTTGTTAATAGGTCTGCCTTAATTGAATATTATTAAAATACATTAATTTTCAATCAGGATTTATTAATTTTTAGTTAATGTTAACTTATCATAGTTAAAATTTGAAAATGGCAGTGCATCGTATATAGAAAAGAAGATTTCCTAATTTCAATTGCATGGAAATCTCATATAGAAAAAAGGTTTATAACCTCTTTCGATTTGGGAACTTGCTCTATTTGAATATAAAAATATGAATTCTTGGACCAATCTAAATTCATATACCGCATATGCAAATTCTTACTTTCTCCATTTTTTATTAAGTGTTTCTGGTCGTCAAACTATATCTTTGTAGTCTTATTAATTATCAAGATAAATGTATATATACAATTAATTGATAAATTCCAAAAAGTATTAAATGAGGATAAAATGGAGAAATGTAATAATTATACTCTCAAATTTTAGAAAAACGTATATGGGAATAAGAAAAAAAGTTAGATACATATTTATAAACAAATGAAGTAATTATTTTCTATCCATGCAACGATCTTACTAAGTGCAGTTATTCTAGAAGCATGAACATGGCGGAGGCCGCGATCAAAGGAATGATACAAGATGTGGAGAGTATGCTTGTCACATTTGCAGATTACGACCGGCGTTACACCCTGGTGGACAAAATTAAAGAGCTGAGAGAGATGTTCGATTTCTTGAGTGACTTGAAAATGGAAGAGAGGAGCAGGCTAAAATATTTGGTGGCTGACTTGGTCGATATGGCTCAATATGTCGTGGACATGGACATTGGAAATTTCTATTTCGATGAAATGTTCGAGACCGTCCAAATAGATATCAAGATGACAAAAATGCGCATGAAAAAGTTTGGAGCTGATGAGAAAGATGTTGGAGAAGAAGAAGTTGTGGTGGGGCTGGAGGAAGACGTGCACAAGTTGCTTCACAAAGCAATTTTAAACGAGGATGGATACCGTATTTGGACTATCAAAGGCATGATTGGTATCGGAAAGACAACTCTTGCCAGACAAGTATACAACCATAAGGACGTTGTTGGCCGGTTCGAGCGCCGTGCGTGGGTGTCCATTTCTAGTGACATGAGCTACAAAGAGGTACTTGTCGAACTCATACAACAGATGGTGGTAGGCGGTGAGGAACTAATTGAAAGAGATTCCTTGTTGGAGGAAAAGGATCACCGAAGTCTACGACAGATGCTTCGCCAGCACCTGAAAGGGAAGCGATTTTTCATAGTTTTCGACAACCTGCTCAAAGGAATGCAAATGAATCACATCTTGCGAGATCTTCATGATGAAGGTATATATATATATATATACACACACACACACACACATATATCTTCGTCTTTTTTGTTTATTTTAGACAGAAAAACATACTCTTCAAATAATTTCTGACGAAGTCAAAATGCATAATGAAACTGAAATTGATTCTTAAGCAGTATAGGGTCACAGTCACGTAGATTCCAGTCCTCCCATACTATAGTAGATCTCATTACTTGTGCATAATATATGCACTTTTGTGTTGAATATTATGCATTTTTTTGTGTTTAACATTATACACTGATAAGGAGATCTATATTACTATGGGAAGCTCTCGGATCTATATAATCTCTTCTCAAGCGATATACATAAATATATATATACACACACACACTGCCACACTTTTAATATTTCACACGTAAGAAGGAGTCTAAAATGTAACAGTCTTGGAAGGGCGAAAAATCAAATGACTATATAAAATAGTCTAATAATTAATCCAAATTTCACAGTTCAGTAGCCTTCTGAGTCTCCTTTTTTGTATGAATTGTTCTTATCAGTTGCAGATGCAGACCGTGGAAGTAGAATGTTGTGCACAAGTTGCCATGCTATTATGGGGCCTCACTTTGGTATTATCAGCTTCTATTATGACACTCACAACATGAAACCTTTGGATTCTGATAAGAGCTGGGAATTGTTTTTGAATACAATATTCCGTGGTGATAAATTTACAAGTGATGAGAACAAATTCTCAAAGGAGTTGGAGAGGAAGGGGAGAGAGATGTTGAAAAAATGTGGGGGTTTGCTGCTAGCTATAATAGATGTTGGAAGGCAGAAAGCAAAACAAAAACTTTCAGGGATTGAATGGGAAGAACTTTTTGATTCAATTGATTTAGGTGAATCTTTGAAGTTATTGGAACCGATGTATCATGAATTGGATGAAACACTCAAGCCATGTTTCTTGCGTATGTCCTTTTTTAAGGAAAATGCGATAATGAGGACAGAAAAGTTGGAACAGATTTGGGCTGCAAGTGGATTAGACACACAAAGTGATGTGTCTATTATACACGGTTTAGTTAGTCACTCCATTATTGAAGGCGTGAGCAAGCGCTCATTTTACCGTGAAACAAAAAAGTGTCTGCTCAATCCTGTATTACACATGCTATGCATCAAAAAAGCAGAGGAGGAAATGGACTTTGAGATCTTTAGGAGCAATGGAAATAATCGACCCTCTCCGAATCCTCGTCATCGTGTTATCCATTGTGGGAGAGACAAGTTTAATCACTCCACGAATCAAGACAAACATCTTGTTTCTCTCATCTTCCATGGAGGTGGTCGCTACTTGGATGATGCTGGCCAGTCTTATTGGAAGAGTTTTGAACTCCTCAAGATACTCGACATGGAAGATTTTGGTGTGAAGACTTTATCAGAAACTATCGGCACATTGATTGAGTTGAGTTATTTGGGATTGAGAAACAATTACATACAAGAAATCCCACACTCGTTGGGGGGCTTGAAAAAGCTTGAGTCTCTCGACATAGCTCTAAACTTTATGGTGGAGGTGCCGGATATTATATGGGAAATGGGCAGCCTTCGTAATCTCTACATGTCTGATGTGATTTGCAGGAAGCCTTTGAAAATAGACGAGCTGCAGCATCTTGAGACCCTAACCTATATCTCGTTTTATGATTGGAAACATGAGGTGTCGGGCTTAGAGACGTTAACTCATCTCCAAAAATTGGGCATTGAAGAAGTTGATGAAAACTCGGATGTAGGCAAGCTCTTTGCATCACTAGCTAATTTGAACAGCCTTCATCACCTTATCTTGAGAGGGTTTCGTTTTAGAAGCATGCCATGTTTGGACGACATTGGTGTTCTGGATACACTCTGGATACTCAAACTGGATGGGCTCCTATCTAGGCTACCAAGTGCCGGTAATTTCCCTCAACGTATTCTTTACTTGATTTTGGTAAATACTTGTCTTGATGAAGACCCCATGCCAGTACTTGGGGAGCTGCACTGCCTACAACGTCTCAAACTGCGGAATGCATACACTGGTCGAGAAATGGTGATCAGCGGGTTTCCGCAGCTTGAAGTCCTTTGCATCAATGAGTTGTGGAATCTTATAAAAGTACAAGTTGGAGAAGGTGCAATGTCTTGGCTCAAGCAACTAGAAATCAAGAACTGTCCACATCTGCAGACCCTCCCGAAAGAAATGCGGTCCATGAGGAACTTAAACATGGTAACAACTAAACACATTGCAACAAAGATCAGAAATTGGGCCTTGACCTCCAACAAAGTGGAGCTGGAGATCAGTCCATAACTTGTCACTTTTTACACAATCGACTCCGGCAAGAAAAGATGAGGTTGTGGTAGGACTCGCCTCGCCTCGTCCGAGAAGGAGTGTTCGTCCACCAAGTCGGTTTCACGATTCCACCAAGCGAGAATAATAGTAGTCGAGTCTTTATGTTTTAAGTTGTTTTATTGTAATTCAGCGTGTTATAAGCGCCTTCGTGGGTTTTTGTTCATTTGGTTCTTTTTGTTGAGAATAACACAACCTGCAACAACAAGATAAAAGGAAGGCATGTCAGAGGATCTCAACAGAAGACAAAAGAAAGGATCTTCTGAAGTCAAAGTTTTACCTTATGTGGAAATAGGGCTTATGTAATGTTTATTTACCTTCTTTATGTAGTACCAAAACTGTAATAGGAATGGCTATATAGAAGGCATGTAAACACAGTAAGAAGTATGCAAGAAAAATCAAATTAACACAATGTTCTCTCTACATTTTTTTCTCTCGATCCATGTTCAACACTTTTCCCATGTAATAGTCTTTGAACCAAATTAGAATTCTTGTTGTTTGGTTCTTTTCTCATATCCTAGTCTTTGAACCAAACTATGACTCTTGTTTCTTATAAATAGGTAATGTATCTCTCAAAAGATATCATGACTAATAAGAACTTCTCTTTCCCCAAACCCTAATCTCGATAACTCTCTCTGCCTTAGCCACCAACAGTCTTCTCCTTCTTCGATTCGTGCAAAGGGATCAATAGCTCAACACAGTTAACACTACGGGTAACAATTGGTGCACTCCTCTTCAACTCCTTTTGCGCCGGATTTGTATCACTCGACGTCTCCACAACAGCCGCCATTGCTGCAGCATTTCTGTCGTGTTAAATGAGAGGCTCGGTTTGGCTCAGGCCCATTGGGCCAAGGTATGGAATCGAGCCAAGTTGGCCATCTCAAAAAAAAAATTGGGCCTATAAAAACATGTCCTAGCCTGCCCCAAATCGAGTTAGGTTGCGCCAAATCAAACCATATAACGAATAGAAGGAAGAATGCTAAAAATAGTTACCGCTATTTTAACTCTGTATCAGTTTGGATATAAATACTACTATAGTCACAAGAAACCAATTTCCAACATCATCCAACAAGTTGAAATAAGCATATCTTCATGATTTCTTCACCAACAAAGAACCAATAACTGCCCAAAACCCAACAATGAAACCAAATGCCAATGATATGTCAAATCCTTGCATCAAGATTGGACCCATAAGAACATGGCCTAGCCTCCTGATATGAATAGTGAGGGGATAAGGAAGATTTCAAGTATCTTCAGACTCCAGAAAAGGGAGGCAAAGGGAGAGGGAAGTGCCGTGAGTGGCGATGACAAAGAGAGACTAGGCTTTAGATTAAATTTCTTTTTGATTTCAAAAGCGATAAGTTTGCTAATATATAAAGTTGTCTAAGGACCCTAGGAGCTTATAATTACGCTCAACATTTTTACATAATTAAATTACAAAACAAAATAAAAGAGGCGAAGAGCTTGACGACAAGTTGTCAGTCTTGCATCTAAGGAGATAAAGGATGGATATCCAAGATCTTATGCTATCTTGAAGAGCATAAACACGATCTTGTTCTACAAGGAAACCTTAGATTTTATAATTGGATTGCCATGTTGGTGGTCATCGGGCCCTAATGCTACGCCTCGTCGCGTCTTGATTCTCAAACTGCAAAGGCATATAAACAACAGCCTGCTCAAGCTTTGATTCTTCTTCAAAGTCTTGAAGCTCTTGTATGTCTTGTTCAAATTCTCACGTTCTGGTGTTTCTTCATCAAAGGCATCTTCCAGCAGCGAAGTAGTTCCAACCTGAATAATGTGGTTCTCTTCGAGTTGAAAGTGCTTTTCCTATAAGCTAATGATGTAATTAGGGCAGAAAAGATTCCACTGCTACATCTGTGAGGACCTATCGTGTTTATGTAGATGCAATTAAGGTAGAAAAGCTTCCACTACTCCTAGCCCTCAAAGCAAAGTTAGGCAGAACTATAGTTCCCATTTGGCTCCAGTATATCTCTCTCTCCCACTCTCTTTCTCACTCTCTCTCTCTCCTCATATTTACTGCTTCACAGGCCTTCATTGGTTCGATCGTTGAGCAAGCTCATAACATCGGAGGGAATTCACCACAAATTTTAACTATAAATTTTAACCACAAATTGGTTCGATCGTTCTTGAAATTTTAACTATAACAGTTACTTATTCAAGAAAAATATCCATCATTTTCACAAAATATATAATTGCAAAATCAATAAATTATTATATTACTTAGACCACACTGTTGAACTGGAGGTGGGCCCTAGCCCAGACAATTCGTGTACAAGGGCTTCGATGGCATTAGACATCTTTGTCTGGCCCAAAACTAAATTTTATTTTATTTTTTAATCTGCATTATTTTATTTTTTTAATATTTGGTTTTATTACAATTTGAACACATTTTCTGCACAAATAAACCTGCATTATTTTATCTTGAAGACTTGAATAGTATTAATGAATTAAGAGGCATTTCATTCATTATACATGATGATTTTTTTATGACCACCTTGTGTATGTTCCTATTGCTATCGGGGGCTAGGGTTGGCGCTGGGTGCTAGGTTCCGCCAAGACCTCGAACATGATGAACCTACACGGTTTTGAGGCGCCTAGCAATTACGAGCCAACCTTCATCGAGGTTGATGACGAGTAGAGTCGTGCTTCACAAATTTTCACTCGCACATCATTTTGAAGAAGCCCTTTGCTAGTATGTATCTTAATCTATATGAGGAACGTGGTGGAAAATTGACTCTTTCATCTTTTGCAACTTTTTTTTTTTGAGAGGATTCAATATTTATCATATCCCTGTATAAATACTATATATTTTTGTAAGATTGCGATGATATATGCTCTTTCTTGACAAATTTCCAATTTACGTGACAGACTCGTTTGCCAAATGTTATCTGAACGGTGAGTTATGAATACCAAATATTTATAATTTTCATAAATAAGTAAAATTCTAGATGTTTGAAAATTATCATCATAATTGATGGATCTGCCTAATTCTTGTACTTGGGATTCTTGGATCATTATATCCAATTGATTATTCGTCCATATCCAATCTATATCAATAATGCTTCGAAATAGCTTATGAACTCAAAAATATTTTATAAAAAAATTTAGATAAAAGGATAACATCACCAAATATCAAGTGAACTATAAAAATTTCTAATGCACAAATATTATGTTTTATTAGATTTAATATTTACAAAATTCAAAAATATAAGGGCCCAAAAATGAGCCTAAATGCCGTCAGCCCATCAAGCTTTTGAGCCCAACCTTTTATTTTATTTTACTTACTATTATTTATTAATTTATTAAAAGGAATAAAAACGCTATTCATTTGAACATTCGCACCAGAAACAGAATCACCACATAGCCGCCGCCGTCGCGATATCCTCACGCCGGAGTCGTCATCGCCTCTTGTGGTGATCTCAGCTAGGGTTTAAGAGGCGGTATATGCTTTTGTGATTTTTTTTAAGAACTCTGTCTTTATGAATGGGAAAATGAGGTGTTGAGGTGAGGTCGAATGGTCTATTGTTGGGCTAGAGAGATTGTTACGACGAGAAACCCTTGATTTTCGGTACTTTTTGTTGGAGCCAAACGGTGTCGTTCTAGAGCTGTAGACAGTTCGATGGCGAAGATGGGGACGGTGAGGGAGCTATCCTCCGTTTTTCCGGCGGAGGAAGCGCAGAAGGCGTCAATGCGGGTGCAGGAGACAATCGCCGAGCGCCGCCGAGAGCTTGACAAACTCAGGAGCTTCATGGACGATAACACCAGCTTAATTAACCTCGTTCGAAAACTTCCTCACGAAACTCACCACGATATTATGGTCTCTCTCTCTCTCTCTCTCTACGTGCGTGCCTCTTAGTAAACCTAGCTTGCTACTGGCGTTGCTAAATTGTGATTGGTGATTTCGTTTTGTGTTGATTGGCAGGTTCCGTTTGGCCAGGCGGCCTTTTTTCCCGGCCGAATGACTAACCCTAATAAATTTTTGGTAATTCCTTTCCCCCCACTTAGGAGATCCTAATTCTTATTCTTGCTTATTTGATTTGATATATTTTGTTTACTTCAAATGATGATGGATTATTTTCTATATGAAGGCAATCTATGATGGTTAATCAGATATCAAAGTAATTGAGACAGTTAATTAATTACTAGCTTGGGAGAATTTTTTGAGTGTTTATGAATATTAGTAATTATTGTGGTTTGAGTTTTCAGATATTGGAGTGCGAATGCAGGTCCTTTTAGGGGAAGGCTACCATGCTGAGAGATCAGCCAAACAAACAGTCGAGATTTTGAGAAGACGAGGCGAAGCTCTAGAGACCCAAATCGAATCTCTGAATGCTGTAATGGAGGACTTGAAGCTTGAGGCTTCATTCTTTGATAATACAGCCCATGAATCAGCGGTAAGCCAGTTAATTCTTTAAGAAATCATCTTCTTGTTTTGGGTGAAGTTGCTCTCTAATAGTATTTTTTTTAGTTTGTGTTAAACTATGCACAACAATAGTTGAAGTGTAATGCTGCTGAAAGCTTTTATATGTGGTTTA